>OZ022581.1:5696675-5763360 GCA_963669155.1 Arbacia lixula | reverse complement strand
GTGAGAGAGAGGTAGTGAGAGAGAGAGAGAGAGAGAGAGAGAGAGAGAGAGAGAGAGAGAGAGAGAGAGAGAGAGAGAGATGGAGGGGGGCATAGTGAGAAGTAGTGAGAGGTAGAGAGAGGTGATGAGAGAAAGGGAGTGGGGAGAGTGGAGGGGGGAGTGAGTGAGATAGAGAGACAGGCAGATATGTGGAGTATATAATGACAACATTTTTAGAGGGATCGAACATGACCTGTACATATTTTTTTAAATTTCATTTAACAGCCAAAGAGAGACAATGAGGAGGTAGAGAGACAGGCAGCCATGCATGCACATGAAGACATAATTGTGTAGAGAGATATAGAGACCAGCACACATTTTTTATAAAATGTATAGCCACTATGAACATCATCGTTTGTTACACAGACAAAATTTAATAGAGACCCTTTGAAAATTTGTCCGCATAAGAAAGCACCATGTTTCATAACGAGACAGTCGGTGAGAGGAAGAGAGAGACAGGCTGACAGAGGTGTGGGGGGGGGGGGGGAGAGTGGTGTTTGAAAGAAAACAAGAAGATTGCAGTGAGTGGACTTGACCCACCTTATTGTCTGCCCAGCCTGAAAAGGACCAAAAAAAAAACCCTTAGGGACACCATAGATGCTATTGGTCACTGGGGTATATCACCTTATAAAGGCACCCTATTAAATAGCACCAGGCCAGGGAGTTCAGCTCAGTTCATGGTCTGTCTGGCTGAACCTTCCCAATGGTCAGCTATGTCTGGTAGGCTGGATGACCGCCTGGCTTGGGAAGCTGGCATGGTTCCTTGGTCAGTCTGGTCTGTCAAGTGCCCTGTGCAACATATTGAGGGAGCTGTCAAAATAAGGAATGGTCGGTGGCCGAACAATGGGTCTGGTCAAATCATAACAAAGAAGTCTTTTGCAGACTTCCTGGCTTCCAGATTTCATCTGACTGGCCCAGGTCAGGGGTCATTATGTAAATGTGGAACTTGTACCATATAGCAGCAGTCTATATATTTATCCTCCTGCTCCTATATGTCATCAAAATCACTGAGGATGATGTAGCCCTCAAACATGCAATCAAGAGCTTGATTATGCTTGAAGGGTAGAATGGTCTGTATGGTTTATTCATTTAGTAATGCCAGACTTCATAAGTAGCCATGCAAACTCTTTCACTCCGACTAACATCTTTGTTGTCATTTCTACTGTCACAATGATCACATCATCAGTTGTGCAGTTTGTTACCATCCATACCGTATCATTTATTTTCATTGGCAACCATTCCTTACAAATTTCAGTTAAAAAACTTGGCTCTCATCACAACCTTTAAAAGAAGAAAAACATCAGGGATGACTCATCACAGCAAAATATCTTGCAAACTCATGAAAAGTGGTGGCATGGGAGATGAAAAGTGTATCCAAGTAATGGGGAGAAAGAGCAAGGAGCGTGGAGGAGGGGAAGAGTTCCCCCCTCATCTCTTCTCCATCTGGTGCCTTGCACGAACTCTTTCTCAGGTGATGATTTTGGTTCCGCTTGGCCAAGAAGGGTGACACTCGGGTAATTGATTTTCGCTCTCCTTGTCATTGCGCAAGATAGCTGTATCTCCCGACGAGCCTAATTAACCCGCGGTACGCCTCCCTCCTTTTATCTCCCCGCCCGTTCTGACTCTCTACCCCCCCCCCCCCCTCCTCCCCACATTTAACCCCCTATGGGATTCCCCCTTTTAAGCCATGGGGGAGTGGTGGGGAGGGGGTTAAGCATCTGGCATTGCCAATTTGCAGCTGAGCAGTGGACAGGGCCTGTGTTTAGACGGTGGTCAGGCAGGCATGTCGGGAGGGTGTTGTCGTTATCAATTATTCTGTCATTGTTTGATTGGCTTCAGCAACTTCCAACTTAATCATTCAGAGGGCATGCACATGTTCTTTCACTTTCTCTTTGATTGCTGTCATCTTGCCCTGACTACTCCTCATGCTCTGTGCTCATGTGCCCTCTTCCACCCAAATTACTTGTCTCAATATTATCTCTGGTTTGTCCTTAATCCTGGCATTACCAGGCATTAAAACCCCCACTGGCTTACTACACCAGTGGTAATGAGAGAGTTAACTTATGGTATAGCTGTGAGAGTTGGATATTGACTAAATCCATGGGTAGCAAAATAAATGCTGTAGAAATGTGTTTTACCGCTAACAAGCACATCGAACGGAGCGTCCTTTAGCTTGGCACAGGAGCAGTTTAATATCAATACTCTCTTGAGGAATAAAGCCAAGTTGTTAGACTGAACCTGCAAACTGTACCGTGGGCTGGCCTACCTGAGACGACGACAGGTGTATGTGCTACGTGTAGCTGGCCTAAATAGCGCGACCAGGTGAGATTTGCGTATCTCTAGTTACATGCATAGGGCTGCTGGTGTTTCAGGATCGTGTATATATCTTGTCTGGAATGTAGCACCGGACATGGAAAGAAGGGGGGGGGGGGGGGAGGGGGAAGAGGGATTTTGGGGTGATTAATGAGGATGGAACTGGCATACGGGTGAGATGATTACTAGCTCATTCTGAAGGAGGAGTGTCAGCTGATATATGTTTGCAGATACAATTTAAAGAAGTTTTTGCATTGTTCATATCTAGCTTGAGCCAAAATCAGAGTTTAATTGAGGATGACATCGTCCTGTTTGCGAGGCACTGGTGGGTTGAGATGGACAAGGCTGAGCATGAAACTTTGTTAGAGATTGTCCACACCAGGGCAGAGTGTGAACCAGCAATCACCTTTCCACCATGCAGACTCTCACCACTTTATCCCCACCAGCAGAAATCCAGTCATATCCTTCAACTTACCATGTCATGTAGGGCAATATTCACAATTTATGTTCTCCCCATTTGTTTTTATTAGTGCTTAGGGGTGTAAGAACCATATTTAATCACATTTTGTACAATTACTTGCTTGTTTCTGCCTTACTCCTACTCTTTATGAATGTTTAAACTAAGCTAGGGGGACTTAAAGTCGCAGCATTTGAAGCATGGCAGCTTCTCGAAAAAGTACATGATGCTTTGTGTATAGATGGTTATGAGTATTACTGATAAAAGGGTGATGAGAAGATGGAATCAAATAGGAAGAATGCTTGTGTTTTAACCAGCACCAATACCTGGCACTTTGAAGACATGTGTTATCTTACATTTGTTAATTTTACATGATATCAATTTTACATCTGTTCTTAGCTATTCTGGTACCCCAAAGTAATAATGCAAACTCTTTTTATATCACTGTGTTCTCCATTTTTTAAAGTTTTCTTTTCACTCTTTTATATGTGTTCTTGTTTTAATACATGTATCTGCACTCTTTTTTTGTGTGTCTTCTTAATTGTCTTTATTTTTACATCCTTTTGCTCTCTGATTGATATGTTCTTTGTTATTTGTGTGGTGAAATTGGTAGACGGTGACCTCCAGACGTTCGTGAGACAATCCTTGGGTAGCTCTCCTCTCAGAATCCTAATCATTAGAAGCGATAACATGACAGGAAAAGACAAAAGGCCCCTGGACAACCAAGGAGTCTAAATGAAGGAAGCAGAGGAAGAACGTGATGTGGGCTGGTTGGAGGACGAGGCGTAGAGTTGGCTGCAGGCTTACAGGAGAAGAAATGAAGAAGTTGATTAGCAGACAATTTGAATGGAAAAAAGTACAGGAGCAGATTGATGATCATCTAAGGGACAACATCAGAGCAAGCTTCCTCTCCAGAGAGATTTCATACCTGTCAAATAGTCGCACAATTGTTTTGATTTCTCTTTAGAAATGGACTTGTATATATCTTGGGTTGTATACGAAGCGAAAATAAAACAATTTTTTTTTTATTTGTCTGTAGGGTACATTATTAAGTTGAATGTATCTTATTTGAAAAAGGCTAAAAAGTTGTTGACTGATCTTATGAAGGCAAATGTGTCTTGTGAGAAGGTGTAAGCATTTGAAGCACACATACAGGCTAAGCTGTGCGAGTGAGAAGGGGAGTAGTTGCTCCAATAAATGCGATATGCTTGACTATAGCACCAATTAACCCGCTTCTCTGTACCAAAAAAGCGTCATAAAGCCTGCATAACACACTCTATTTCTATCCATAGAGTGAAAGGGAGAGAGAAAGATGATGATAACTGTTCCTCCATTTGTAAAAAGACACCTTGTAATCCACCATCTAAAAAACAATACTACTGCGTTTTTGTCGCGGTAGTGTGCGGTGATGTTGGATTTCTATTATTGGACCTCATTTTCTGGTATTGACTGATCCAGGGAGAAAAGGTAATAGGCCGTATCAATGCAGAGACCCCAGAACTGGGTTAATGGTTTCAATCAACATTTGAGGAATAAGTGGTAGAGATGTGCGGGATTGGAGATTGGGAAAGGGGTGGGGGGGGGGGGGGGGGAGGGTGAAAGGGGAGGAAGAAGTGTGGGGAGAGGGAAAAGAGAGGAACAGAGAGAGAGAGAGAGTAAGTTAAAGAAAGAGAATGAGAGGGATTCCAAAAAAGGCAGGAAATGAAACAAGAATAAAGAGAATATAAGAGAGAGAGAGATGAAAGGAGGAAGGGGGGGGGGGGGAGAAATGAAGAAAGAAAGAAAAAGAGAGAGGGGGTGATAAGTACAGCTGTAGTTATTTTTCATGAGCCTTTCAGGTAATTAGACAGCTAATAAGTGATATAGGCATGACTGGGGCATGTTATCTTTTTCACAGTTTCTCTGGGAAACATCAGTAGACAGGCAAGTAACATCATATTAGATGCAATGCAGGCAATGTACATGTATGGGCCCGTAGGGAATCATATTGGCCTCAATAGTATATCTACTAGCATTGGGTGAAACTAGTGGCAATCTATCTAATGTATACAAAATATATGTGCATGGATGGTGGTGGAGTATTATTGACGTATGACATTGAGAACAAGAACAGAAGAAATAGGTACGAAGACATGCAGTAAAAACTGAAGTGAAAGAGTGGAGGTTAAAAATTGATATCACAGGAGTATACAGAATGGTATGCAGATGCATATAAAGATCTAGAGACTCCCAGGAAGCGGGAAAAAAGTTGGTGTAAAAAAATTAAGGAGTCTGAATGTTAATCTAGATAAGACAATGCAAAAAAAACCCACCACACACATTAAAGTGTGTGTGTGTGTGTGGGGGGGGGGGGGGTTGTAAAACACGGCATGTCGACTTCTAAGACTAAATACACTAAATCACAAGCTGCAAAAGCACTACTTCTATCCAAACTCAGTACATGCACATTTCCGGATGTCAATGTGTTTATTTTCGTAAGGCATATGGCCGTACGATAAAGTTTACAACATGCATTACTCGCATTACACTCAATGCCTGCGCATGTAGTCCCATAGCATATGTTTTCAGCGTTGGCTCATCGGACCCCACTGTGCATATGGTGCTGCGCAACGTGCTAGCTGGTTACATTGGTTAGAAGGGCAGGATATGAGTGGGACTGCGTACTTCCCCCTCAGACAGAATGAGTCTGGGAACAGTCCTGACTTGCTCACTTAGTTCTCTCCTTCTCCCTCAGTCTTTCCCTCTCTCCTCCACTCTCCTGTCCTCTGTCCTTCCTGCCTTTGCTTTTCTTGATGTGAATGTGGTCACAATGGCCATTTCATGTGAGTTCTATGCTGGTGAACTGTATTGGCTCTGTCTGCAGTAGGGAGCTTGGTGCCTCATGATGTATTGTACAGTTTGTTTCAGTTTTTTTCTTTACTTTCTCTTCCTTTGTGTCACTTCCCTTTTCTCTTTATCTATTCTATTCTTTTCTTATGTATCCGTTTTGTTCTTTGCAATTTTGTCTCAACATTTTTACCACATATCCCTCCCATATCTGTCCCTTTGTCTCTTGTTGTATGAACAAGCCACCGTTTCCTTCATATTTGCCTCACTGCAGTAGTATTTTTTTTTCTTTTTCTTTTTTTTTACATGAGGCCATATATTTGTTTCCATCATTGTGTTGAAAACGCCAGATTGATTTCCATTTTCTACCCCTCTCTCTATCTCTCCCTTTCATTTTTGATTTCTCATTTTTCTCCTCTTACTCTCCAAATATCTTTCTTGAAGGAAGTGCATGACTTCCTCTCTTTCCTCTTCATGTGTCATTGTTTTCATTCTCACCTCTCAAGTTTCTAACTTCTCATACATGTAACTTTCACTTCTCTCACTGCTCTCCTCCATTCCCCCCTTTCAGATAGTAATCATTCTCGATAGATGCAAAAAATGGCAGTATGGCAGTCATGTGTAACTAGGTCACAATTAAATGATATTACAAAATATTTAGCCAAATCGGCAAATCACATGATTCCATGTACTTACTTTCCCGTAAGTACCGCAACAGGCAATGGATGATTCCAAAGCTGCGCAGAACAGACAATAACCTAAAAGAGAAACCTTCAGACTAGCCAAATCCACACATATCACTGCTCTCGTTCTCAATCCTAATTTAGGACGTACGTATAACATCGCGTGCACATGCTCTGGATCATTTAAACATCAGAAATTGGTATTTCCTTGTTAATTGATGTGAGTTTGGTGCGTGTGAATTACGTCTGGTTTAGATGCAGAGTATCACTTCTGCTTTCATTGATCTCCAGCCTTGTGTTATGCTTGTTATTATTCTGCACTTAATCAGTGGGCATAATCTGCCAGGAAAGCTGTACACTTAATATCATGTGATGCCCAGTCTAGACACTGAAGTGGATTGGGATATTTGTCATGCAAACTCACATAATAAATGACTGTTTAATTGATACACGAGCCGCTTCTGCTGGCAAAGAATAGAGCGAAGGTCTGTGTTTGTTAATGTAAGGGGCAGTGCAGGAAAAAAAAACTTGCAGTGGATATTTTTGAAGTCTGATGACATGGAACACATTTTGCAGTATGTGGCTGTGAGTCCTCATTTGATGTTTTCACTGGGAATATTGAGGGATAAGAATGGCAGAATAGAGCAGCTGTGTGCAGAGCAGACATGTAGAGAAGACAGTATTGCAGCAGCAATATTGTGATATAGAGACACTGGCTGTAAAATAAACCTGTCATATTTGATAAGAAAAAAGTATTTCTAATCATATTTCAGTTTTACCACCTCCCTTCCCACCATAGCACCACTACATATAACTTCTTCCACTGCTGTTTCAGCCTTCACAAATCCCATGATTAAAGGTAAGCAGTAATGGGACCCATAATCAGTGAAGTGCCAGTCTACCATCGCCATAGTTACTATACTTATTTGATTTCAGGAAACCAGGAAGGCATCATTGCAAAATGATAAAATAGTTCAAATTCAACAATATCTGGACCCTGTGATAACAACAGAACAGGTCTGCCTTGTTTAAGGCTGGTCTCTTGAGGGCATCTCCCCCTTCCCTTTAAATTGTCCCCCTATCTCCTCCTTGTGAGTGAGGAACAACTGTCATCGGCAGCCTTGTTTTATCTTCTCAGAGATAACTGTTTTTAGCTTCATTTAGTCTGTGGCTGTGGATTTATTGGCCCTTGACGGTGTGTGTGTATACATGTATATAACCAGCCCATAACAAGCAAGGCCTGAGCAGGCAAACACCATCTCCAGAGGACACCAAGTCGCCACTATCGCATCATCAGGCAACAACAGTCACGGTGATGGGGGCTATAATTTTTGTGGGGCACCTCGATTAGATCAAGTTGGCTTGGCTCGCAGAATGCCGCAAAATCCATTCCGCAGTCCCTTCGAGCTAAAGGCTGCATTGTCCCCCCCCCCCCCCCCTCCCCCATGTGTACCACTGACCGAGGCTGCTGATATTGCTCGTGCATATTTCATCACTACCGCAACGAGCCAATAGGCCATTTTTAGTTACGAGGTGCTTATTGGTGTAAGGATTATTAACAGTGCTTGCCCCATCAGCGCTCTGTTTCTCTCTTTCTCTTTTCTCTCTCTCGTTCTCTCCTCTCTCTATATCTTTTTGTCTTACTCTTGTATTCTCTTAGGGTATCTTACTCTCTTGTGTCCTTTTTCATTCTCTACCTATCCTCTCCTCCTCCCTCTCCCTCTCCTCCCTCTCCCTCTCCTCCCTCTCCCTCTCCTACCTCTCCTCCCTCTCCCTCTCCCTCTCCCCCCTCTCCCTCTCCCCCCTCTCCCTCTCCCCCCTCTCCCTCTCCCCCCTCTCCCTCTCCCCCCTCTCCCTCTCCCCCCTCTCCCTCTCCCCCCTCTCCCTCTCCCCCCTCTCCCTCTCCCCCCTCTCCCTCTCCTCCCTCTCCCTCTCCTCTTCTTCTCCTCCCTCTCCCTCTTCTCCCTCATCTCCGACTCCCTCTCCTCCCTCTCCCCTTCTCACCATCTATTCCCTACTTCACACTCTTGATCTCTCATTGCTCATTCTGACAGGAGTGTGTCAGCCCATATATTCCTATTAATAATAAAAATGTCTGATGGGTTGACCTTCTTTCTTGGCTGTTGACTGGTCTGTTGGTGTAAATCAGAGGTCAGTCAGAGAAACATGCATAAAGAGAGAGACAGAGAGACAGAGCATCAATTAAAGGGATAATGAATGTAGTCACCACTTTTTTTATTTTTTTTCAACATGTAATAAAGCTTCATTTTTAGGGTTCAGGAAATTAGGTTCTCAATGGCTTATCAAATTCTCTTTTTCATGCTTTGAAGGCATGTCAATCTCAATCATGGTGTTTTTGGTCACATTGTTGCGACATATTTTGTTCAGATTCTGGGAATACCACAATCAGATTTACCGAATGTGGAAAATATTTGCTGAATGTAAATACCCTCACAGTTTGCAAAGAGAATCATGCAGATATATTTGTAATGTATTGGTTGAAATTCAAAGATTTTTTTTCATTCTTTTGTCAGTATGGTTATGAATATTTAAATACTTGTGATAATACATCCTGATCTGTTGTGGAACAGGCTGAGCGTTACCCCTGTCATTGAAGGAAAAAGTTCCTTGCCCCCTTTTAAGGGAAGTATACCAATTTTGAGCACCCCTTAAATCTTGGGTGCCAGACAATATGATATAGCAAGAATGTGGGGTGCTCATGTATAAGTTCCTGTTCTCATTCACTACCAATTAGGACTGTCTGACAACCCTAGAGGACAGGTTACAGGGAAGGGGGAATAGATCAGGCTCAAGAACTTTTTATGGCATTTTACTTCTATTCTATAGAACTCTTTTCCACCAGCTTCGAACATGAAGGAATAGCTTCAACTTACATGTATGTATTGATATTAGAATCACAATCTAAAAGGTTCTCAAGATTTACACTTTTGATCCAAATGCACAATTAAGGTAAAAATAACTTCCATTGCAATCTGAAGTAACAGCTTGATCATGGGATCTGTGAGCACTGGAAAGCAGTTGAAAAGTCTGGTATTTGAAAAGTCTGTGGCATATAGAAAATGTGTGTGTGTGTGTGGGGGGGGGGGGAGGGGAACATAATATAGCTATAGTTTATTGGTGGGGGGGGGGGCAGGGCTTGTACATATGCATAAATAAACACAACAAAAACAGTAAGGTCCCCCCTTTACAAAATTACATAACTTTTAAACGAAATGGTTTTAAGCAAAATCATTTGAGAGGAGTGTTTCTACACTCATTCACAAGGGTCATTAACATGATTTCGACCAAGTTTGTTTGGGGTGAGTAATTAAGAGCTATTTATGTTAATCACCAATCGTTTGATCCCCTTACACATCCCCCGACGCTTTTCAAATAGTATATGGTTCAATGAGCTCAATTCAAAATTGTAAGCCTTCCTAAATTTTGAAATTATAAATTCCATGATGTTTTTTTATTTAAATGTATTAGTCACATATTCCAAGAACATAATGAGTTATAACAATGCCATTGTTGAGTACACACACTACATTAAACAAAACAAAAAAATACTATTTACTGTTTTAGGGCATAAGAAATTACTCTTGTGACTTTTAAAGACTGACAGTGTTATCTTTAATGCAAGCTCCTTCATGTATGACAATCACATTTTCACACAGAGATTAGTAATTGAGTGTAAGAACACCTCTGCTAAATTATGTTGCTTAGACTAGTTTCATTAAAAAGTTTAGTACTTTGAAAAGGGGGGACTTACTTTTGTGGTTGTGTTTAGGTGAGGTATTAATAGTATAGTGTTGCAAAGCCAAGCCTGGAAATGTATATTGACTACTGTGTGTATTATCAAGTGGCAGACATGACACATACAGGGGAATAAAGAAAGAGAGAGGGGGGGGGGGGGAGGGAGGGGGAACAGGGCAGAGAGAGAAAAAAAATGAATGCAAGAATAATATTTCACAACATGTTTAAATAGAAGGGGGGCGGGCATCACACCGAGAGGTATTTTCTGATGAAAGCGGTCTAATTGTTGTAAGTAGCTGTGTACTTGTCATGCCAGTTGAGAAAGCTTGTAATAAGCCAGCCAACGCGGACAGACATAATCACACTTAAGTTGAGGACACTAGTGTGTGGACAGTACTGTGCGCATCCACACAATGAAATATCACACACAGTCCTGGAGTCTAGTGTTAGCCTGTCTGGGTCTCTTGCCTGAATGAGTGTGTTCATGTGTGTGCTTCTGTGTGTCTGTGTGTGTGTCTGTGTGTATGGGTAGCTAGCTGTGTATGCGTATTGTGTGTCTCATACCTGAGGGAGGGTGTGTGGAAGCATGTGAGAGGTATTGCGGAAGGCTTAGTGCTAGGGATCTGTCTGGCAAGAGGGAGAGACAGACAGACAGAGAGAGAGAGAAAGAGACAGAAAGAGAGGGAGAAAGAGGGAAACAAGTAGGAGGCTGTATATAGGAGTGTACACAGAAGCAAGACAGGCTTGTACACATTTTGCAGACAGCCATACATAGATCATACATACATCACAGCAGGAATGACAGGCAGTCACAGCGGGCAGAGAATACGTGCTTGGTGAGTGTTTCACCCTCCCTCTCTGTGTGTTTCTTTCTATTGCACCCTCTCCTCTCTCTCTCTCTCTCTCTCTCTCTCTCTCTCTCTCTGTTTCTCTTTCTCTTTCTCTGTTTCTCTAACTCCCTCACCTTTCTCTCCTCCTTTCTCTCCTTTCCCTCTCCTCTCTCCTCTCCTCTCCTCACTCCTTCTTTCTCTTTCTTTTTTCATTCCATCTCTCTCTCTCTCTCTCTCCTCTCCCCCCCCCCCCTCTCTCCCTCTCCCATTTTTTTGTGGCTGTTGTCCTAATGAGTAATGACAAACCAAATACCCATAGATCTACATGTTTCACCTCCTGCTGCACCACAGCTCAGTTGTACTATCATTACCCCCTCCCCCCTCCCCCTTCAATCAGCCCCGCCCCCCTGCCTCCCAGCGCACTGCTCCCCCCTCCGTCTGGCTGGCTGGCTGGCTGGCTGGCAGGCAGGCAGGCAGGCAGGCAGGCAAGCAGGCAGGCAGGTCGGGTCATTTCAGCTCATGGTAGAGTGTGGAGGGAATGTGTAATGCTTGGTTGCTGCTGGCTGGCTGGCCGGGTCTCGCTAATCATTACTCCAGACAGACAGACACGGAGTAGCAGCAGCAGGAGCAGGAGCAGCTAGCAGCTAGCAGCGGGCTTATTGCACAGAGGGACGGATGGTGTAGAGTCGTTGTCACCCCACCACCCTGCTCACGCACAGCCGCCGTAACAGCCCACCGCTTCGGATGACAGACAGAGTCCCTTCCATGCCCCTCATCCTCACCCTCACCCTTACCCTCGCCACCCTCCTCCACCGTCGCAGCCGCCGTAGCGCTTCCACACACTCCCCGCCGCTGCCGACCCAACAACAACTCCATGCACAAGCAATGTACGTATAGGTATAGGTCTCAGCCTTTCAGCTTGTACATTGTCTTCTCCACCGCCTCCCGTCTTCCCTCTGACGAGAGGGGTAGAAGTGAGAGGAGAGGAGGGGAGAAAAAAATTAGCAAGCGAGACATCATATTAGTGATGAAGTGCATGGTGTCTGTCTAGCCGCTTTTCAGTGAAATCTACATCGATCGGCCCCTGCGACTTGAAGCGGGCAGCCGGGAAGCGTATAGCCCTGGAGTGTGCCGTACAGGATATATAATGTGTAGCTATTCGCAGAGTCGTATGCGCGCTCAAATGTCTGACCTTGTGGATTCTATACTTTCTCTTTCTCTCTTTGGGCATTTTGTGCTGCAAAATTTCATGTTGCAGTCAGGATCTCCCTTTTTTCTGGATATTTGTTGATTTAATTCTCTCTAGTGAATTTAATGATATATGTGTCTATGAGAGCAAAATCAAGGTACGTATCGTGCATGTGACTATCTCCTTTTTTTTTTACATTGACTTACAAAAAAATGTGTAGTCTGATGATCAGGTGATTTTTTTTAACAAATCTTTCTTTGCTAGTGTGAAGGGCATTACTTGTTTAAGACCAAAGAAAGAATAATCTTTGTTTGAAAGTGAAATTTACATCCAAGAATAAAGAAAAGTTATTAAAAGAAATTAAAAACAAGAAAACATGCCCTTGTAAAGATATTTTTGTATTTTCAGAATCATCACTAATAATGACCAAATGTTGGCCTGTTGCTCAGACAAATAACCGATATATCAAAAGGAAATGCAAACTGGCTGTAAAAATGACACCGGCCAATATTAATAATCTGCTACATGCTATTTTAGAAAAATTTGGAAAGTCAAGTTTTTGGTGCTCTCCAAAAATATCTGATCATTAGTTGAATTGAGTAAAAATAGACTAAGCAAGAGAAACAGATTGTAAAAGGTTTGAAAAAGTAAGATAAATTATAAGGAAGTTATTTGTGTTTTAAAATTAAAATAGATGAATCATGTTTTGAAAGGACCATACAGTACGTCATTGCAGATGACTGGAGTTTCCCATTTGTGTGTTAATAGTCAGGATTCAGTCAATGCTGATAATTGTAATTTTTAAGCACAAAGAACTTCATTATGTTATGTCAGATTTTTATTGAGCATTTTTTCCATTTCATTTCTGTGAACTTGACATCAGGTTGCATTGCCCATCAATATATTATATACACGCTGATGTGGAACGTGTGCATGTTTAAATAAAAGCATTTGGCACAATCATTTGAACCAGAAGAAGGGGAGTCATCATTAGCAACTGCTTCCAAAGGTTCCCATTTTATATCTCCCTCTTGAAGCTGTGCCAGACTTGGGTAGGATTGTCCTTTTGAACATTTCTTGAGCTTTACGGGCATGCACTGGAGAGAGGGTACTCGTTTCTAGGCCACCCCTGGTATGTCTTCATCTTCACAGTCCCATTAATCGTCTGGTAATCATTCTAAATCAATATTTGTTCACCAGTTTTCTTGTGACTATGAAAATAGCACAAGCACCATAAGCAGGGAAGAGGTGAACCAGAGATAAAGGGAGAGAGAAATGAATTGGAATCATAAGTTCTCGAGGATTTTCTGGTGCCTTTTTTATGTTTTGAAGGGGGGGGGGGAGGGGGTGTCTTTTTATGGCATTTTTGTAGTTGGAGTCAAAGTCCAAAATGAGATAAGATGTTTTTCACAGTCTGCGAGTGTTTGCATTGTGCCTACTTGTGCTTGTATGTGTTGGCACACTGTCTTGTTTGTTTATGTGACAATGTTCCGGACCAGCCCACAATAATTTCATTGCCAATGGATACCTTTATTATAGATTCATAGGCAAGGGGTTGGGGGGGGGGGGGTTATCTTATTCACCATTGTCTTCCAGAAATAGTTTGATCATCACATGCTTTGGACAAAAGGTTAGCATACACACATGAACACCTCGTTTCTGTGGACAAACATTGTAGCGTGGCATCTATGCATGGGGAATACACCAGGTTTGTTATGCTTGCTGTCTACTCACCTATTGTGACTTGCAAAGACGACAGGAATCTGGAAAATGACATGCAGTGTGATTTGACTGGACTTGCTGTATTCCTGCAGGTGCCTGAGGGAATCCTGGGGCGATTTGATTATTATTCTTATTGCAATCCTCATGAGAGGAGACCAGTGTCAAGATTAAGAAAACTCACAAGTAACAACCTTCGGCATCGAATGGAACAAAACAGAAAAATGTGCATTGATCACATTGAAATAATATGAGCATTGGATTTGTCGGTCTTCGCATTGTGCGTTGTGATTCGTGTAGAAGTTTAACCTGTGAGTGTCTGACATTTGTCTGTCAAGGTGAGACGAACATGTCGTCCGTGTTTCTATCCAACTCTAGCAAAAAATCTGTGTTTTTACTTTGAACAAAAGCGGATTCTGTCTCGGAAAGTGGTTCCCTGGTTACATTCAGGAGAGATTGGTGTAGATGAGCATAACTAGTCAGATGTCTCAGGGATGTCTGACCAAAGACAGTAGGGCTGAAGTGAGGGGTAGGAATGCTCATATATACAGCAAGGAAAAGATGCAAAGTTCCTTTGGGGCTATTTGTTTATTCTGTTATAAACGGAACACCCCGTTACCAGGCTGTGCATTTTTAATCCCTTTGAGGAAAATGGATTTTTCACAGGGGCCCTTTTCTTGTTTTCAGGGTCTCTTTTCTGGCTTATGGAGACTAAATCGCCCTGCGCCCCAATGTGTTTTCTTCACTGGTATATTCTTATTGTGGTGGCCCAGGAATTCAGGTCTCGTAAACATTGCTAGGTAAAGTACAATGTAGATATAATGTATACAAGTAGTGGTTGGATACATGATATTGTCTTATAGTCTTGTAGCATACCCTGTGTTTTAAATTTTTCCTTTAGACTGGCTTGGCTAGGTGGTACTAAGTCAGGGTAGTAAATGAAAGTGATTTGTATGTATGTTATGTACTATACTATATGGACACTGTAAACCATACCACACGTTTTCTGATTAGTCTTCTTAGCCAGTTGTTTATTTCTCTGGTGGAGATTCCGTTTCTGGCTAGCTTTCTAACACTCGGCAAGTCATGAGGGGGTGAGCTTCTCAAACATGACAACAACTTTAACCATCACTATAACTCCATTTAACGCTACCTCGGCCATGCTCTTCATAATTCATGTAGCGCTGGTCAGGATATGCTTAGTTTTGGCGTCAAACGTAGCGTTGTTTGAGTACCAAGCAGGACAGAGTTAGCAGTGGGGTTGAAGTTAGTATCGTTTGGGGGAAACACAGCTACCTTAGATCCACCATGAGCTGGTGTTTCTGTGAGCCAGACAGAGACAGAGACAGCCTGTGATGGCCGTGAACTGTCTGTGTGCATTCAAATCACTATTTTTCTCTTCCTCTCATCCTCCCTGCTCTACAGTACTATACTGCACTTGTGTGTTATGTTGCATGAGAATACAGTACTCTCTTTCTGTGCATTATACTGTGTTCTGAATGATCTCTATATTTCTTTTTTTTTCTCTCTATTTCTATCTATTTTCATGTATGTAATCATGTACATATATTCATGTATTTGTCAGTCTTTCTATCTGGGGGTCATATTCATGAAACATTACTAAACCTAGCAAGTTGCGACACTGCTTTCATTAACGTGCATATTCACTAGCTACATGTAAGCAAGAGTTTTCATGAATATGGCCCTTGATGTCTCTTTTTCTAGCACCTTCCCACTCTAGCCAGCTCTTCCTTCAGTCAATCTAACCTATTTCTGGATTGAATAAGAATGTGGATGAAATGCTTTCATTTTTTATGCCTACATATGCAGATTACATAAGCCACTGTAGAGTTACATATCATGAAAGTGAGAGAAGGTAGAGAGAGAGAGAGAGAGAGAGAGAGGGTGGGAGAGAGGGGGGGGGTTACTGTACTTTAAATTATACATGTAGAGTCTACCTTATTCCCAGACTAATCAGTCAAATGACCTCCTTTTCTCCCTATTGTCTGCTACAGATTTAGAATAATGACCTACAATATGCTGGTACTCTGCTGTGTGTAGCCAATGTAGTACACTACATACAGTGCCTATTCAGTGGTACAGTGTGATTGTGTATCATGTAGTGCACTCAATGTGCATGTCCTAAAAGCTTGTATAGCATTGGAGATATGCACACACTACTATACATGGCGTACATATAAAGTACAATTCCATACTTGCCTATACACATACGGACTACACATGTATGTATGTGCCCTATATTGTTAATGATACATATCACTCAGTATGTATGGCTATAGGTCCGTGACTTGCTGAATGTATGCCCATGAGTTGAATGCTCACTACTGGCTGGTTCTATTATCTTGTACTGCAGACTTGTGGAAAATGCAGTTGACATACAGACATTTTATTATTTATGTGAGCATGTATTTGTATTTTAACTTCTGAATGACTCAGAATGACTGGCTATTATTAAATGTTACATACATGTATTCTACATACATAGAACAATGCCACATCAAAGGTTATAGAGAATTATTCATAACTTGGCCACTTATAATTTCATTTAATTTTCCTTTTTTATACAACCAAAGCTTATTGTCATGATCATGTCTTCATTTTGATTTTCAAATATTTGTGCGATTCTATAAAAAGCGTGCATTTAAAACTGAAAGGAAATGCCTTCCTGGTTGGATCAAATAAGATCATATAATTAGGTGGTCTGCCATGCCATGGCAGATCACCTCTTGTTTTTGTCCGAATTTTCTTTCTTTATTATTATTATTATTATTATTATTATTATTATTTATTTTTATTCCTATTTTTTGTGACATGGATATCTCAACAATGCATGGACCATGTTTCATCAAATGTTCATCATGTATAGGTATATATGTGAACATGTCACAGGAACATTTTCAAGGTCATTACGTAATCGTGACGTCATGCACGAGCAATTTAATGAAAATCTATTATTTCATGTAGCTCTAAAACCGTTCATCTCTGTGTAATGAAATTTGGCATGTATATAATTAATGACAAGACAATTAATTTCAATGAAAAAAAACGCGCGCGTACGCGTACGTTAGTGCATTAACGCGCGCGTAAAATAAAAAAATGCTCCAAATCAACTAGAAATTGTTTTGCATATGCTTGATGCCATTTCTAGCATTTTTCAAATTTCCGCGCGTACGCGCGCGCGCGCGCGTTTTTCCGTGCGTTTAGCAAACGCAACGTCGGAAAACCGTTTTTTCACTGGATTCATGTTTCTGACACTGCAAACAACACATTCTGAAATTTTGAGCCATTTCTATGGAATAATAAGGTCGTGCGGGTGCGTCAAAGTTCAAAGTCCGCGCGTGCGTCAATACGTTTTTGTGTGCAAAAACATGACCACCTTCAATCGGCCATAACTCCTCAGAATGGCTGGTGACCCCCATTTTTTTTTTCATATTTCGAAAGAGTGGGAACTGTAGATGCTATTTCATGTATCATTTGGTCGTTAAATACATCGTAACGTCATCATATTGCCATATGAATCGAAAAAATCAATTTTCATGTATGACGTCATAAACTTTTTTACCCGTTCTTGCGTATCTCAGTAATCTTTGGTCAATTTTGTTCCAAATTTCAGTATGTGATAGCTGAGACATTGCTCTATGAGAAATTAGCCCTGATATTTCAATATGATTCCATCTTCATGGTATAAATTTGATTATAGACATTAATGTCAAAATCGATCGTATGTACGTGTTATGTCAATGGAAGGGGTATTTATTAAATGACATGACGATCTTCTAGGAGCTGTATCTCGCTTATGTTCAATTCTGTTACTCTGAAATTTTAGTATGTTGTAGCTGAGTCTACTAGCTTTCGGGGACGTCATCTTTATTTTTTAATCAGATGTCGCGATCATGGCGAAATTTCATCTTGAATATCAATTTCTTAATCATTCTAGCCCCTGCTGGGCATTACGTGTTAAGTGAATGGGAAGATGTGTGGCTCAATTGGTAAGGCGCCGCGTTTTAAGATCTCGAGGCCCCCGGTTCGATCCCTGGAGTGGGTAGGGTAAATTTTTGCATTCCTTTTACAATGTTTGTTTTGCCATCTTCTTCTGTTCTATCCCTCACTTTGTCATTCTCTTTGAGATTTTCTTTCCCATTCGTTTTCTCTCGCCCCTTTATCTTACGTGGCTATTAATTACATGTTAGCACAATAAAATGTACCATTTAGGCATGTCTCTGAAATGTACGTTAGTAGACATTGTAGGTGCGCTCTGAGCTTTCTTGAGCGGAGTCTCTGATTGCTTATGAATAGATGGTGTCACGATTGAAGGTCCATATCACCGTGCATTTTCTAGCCCATGTCAGTGCATGAATTTGCCAATGCAGACCACCTTATACTTGTCCACAAGTATGTCTCGTTTATTTTTATTCCTAATTTTTGTGACATGGATATCTCAACAATGCATGGACCATGTTTCATCAAATGTTCATCATGTATAGGTATATATGTGAACATGTTACAGGAACATTTTCAAGGTCATTACGTAATCGTGACGTCATGCACGAGCAATTTAATGAAAATCTATTATTTCATGTAGCTCTAAAACCGTTCATCTCTGTGTAATGAAATTTGGCATGTATATAATTAATGACAAGACAATTAATTTCAATGAAAAAAAACGCGCGCGTACGCGTACGTTAGTGCATTAACGCGCGCTTAAAATAAAAAAATGCTCCAAATCAACTAGAAATTGTTTTGCATATGTTTGAGGCCATTTCTAGCATTTTTCAAATTTCCGCGCGTACGCGCGCGCGCGCGCGTTTTTCCGTGCGTTTAGCAAACGCAACGTCGGAAAACCGTTTTTTCACTGGATTCATGTTTCTGACACTGCAAACAACACATCCTAAAATTTTCAGCCATTTCTATGCAATAATAAGGTCGTGCGGGTGCGTCAAAGTTCAAAGTCCGCGCGTGCGTCAATACGTTTTTGTGTGCAAAAACATGACCGCCTTCAATCGGCCATAGCTCCTCAGAATGGCTGGTGACCCCCAATTTTTTTTTCATATTTTGAAAGAGTGGCCATTGTAGATGCTATTTCATGTATCATTTGGTCGTTAATTACATCGTAACGTCATCATATTGCCATATGAATCGAAAAAAATCAATTTTCATGTATGACGTCATAAACTTTTTTACCCGTTCTTGCGTATCTCAGTAATTTTTGGTCAATTTTGTTCCAAATTTCAGTATGTGATAGCTGAGACATTGTTCTATGAGAAAGAAGCCATAATATTTCAATAGGATTCTATCTTCATGGTATGAATTTGATTATAGACATTAATGTCAAAATCGATCGTAAGTACGTGTTATGTCAATGGAAGGGGTATTTATTAAATGACATGACGATCTTCTAGGAGCTGTATCTCGCTTATGTTCAATTCTGTTACTCTGAAATTTTAGTATGTTGTAGCTGAGTCTACTAGCTTTCGGGGACGTCATCTTTATTTTTTAATCAGATGTCGCGATCATGGCGAAATTTCATCTTGAATATCAATTTCTTGATTATTCTAGCCCCTGCTGGGCATTACGTGTTAAGTGAATGGGAAGATGTGTGGCTCAATTGGTAAGGCGCCGCGTTTAAGATCTCGAGGCCCCCGGTTCGATTCCTGGAGTGGGTAGGGTAAATTTTCGCATTCCTTTTACAATGTTTCTTTTGCCATCTTCTTCTGTTCTATCCCTCACTTTGTCTTTCTCTTTGAGATTTTCTTTCCCATTCGTTTTCTCTCGCCCCTTTATCTTACGTGGCTATTTATTACATGTTAGCACAATATACATGTAACCATTTAGGCATGTCTCTGAAATGTACGTTAGTAGACATTGTAGGTGCGCTATGAGCTTTCTTGAGCGGAGTCTCTGATTGCTGATGAATAGATGGTGTCACGATTGAAGGTCCATATCACCGTGCATTTTCTAGCCCATGTCAG
The DNA here is from genome assembly GCA_963669155.1 of Arbacia lixula. NCBI lineage: Eukaryota > Metazoa > Echinodermata > Echinoidea > Arbacioida > Arbaciidae > Arbacia > Arbacia lixula. Next base: position 5,743,558 of record OZ022581.1, on the reverse strand, counting down.
TGCATGAATTTGCCAATGCAGACCACCTTATACTTGTCCACAAGTATGTCTCGTTATTATTATTATTATTATTTATTTTTATTCCTATTTTTTGTGACATGGATATCTCAACAATGCATGGACCATGTTTCATCAAATGTTCATAATGTATAGGTATATATGTGAACATGTCACAGGAACATTTTCAAGGTCATTACGTAATCGTGACGTCATGCACGAGCAATTTAATGAAAATCTATTATTTCATGTAGCTCTAAAACCGTTCATCTCTGTGTAATGAAATTTGGCATGTATATAATTAATGACAAGACAATTAATTTCAATGAAAAAAAACGCGCGCGTACGCGTACGTTAGTGCATTAACGCGCGCGTAAAATAAAAAAATGCTCCAAATCAACTAGAAATTGTTTTGCATGTGTTTGAGGCCATTTCTAGCATTTTTCAAATTTCCGCGCGTACGCGCGCGCGCGCGCGTTTTTCCGTGCGTTTAGCAAACGCAACGTCGGAAAACCGTTTTTTCACTGGATTCATGTTTCTGACACTGCAAACAACACATCCTGAAATTTTGAGCCATTTCTATGCAATAATAAGGTCGTGCGGGTGCGTCAAAGTTCAAAGTCCGCGCGTGCGTCAATACGTTTTTGTGTGCAAAAACATGACCACCTTCAATCGGCCATAGCTCCTCAGAATGGCTGGTGACCCCCAATTTTTTTTTCATATTTTGAAAGAGTGGGAACTGTAGATGCTATTTCATGTATCATTTGGTCGTTAAATACATCGTAACGTCATCATATTGCCATATGAATCGAAAAAATCAATTTTCATGTATGACGTCATAAACCTTTTTACCCGTTCTTGCGTATCTCAGTAATCTTTGGTCAATTTTGTTCCAAATTTCAGTATGTGATAGCTGAGACATTGCTCTATGAGAAAGTAGCCCTAATATTTCAATAGGATTCTATCTTCATGGTATGAATTTGATTATAGACATTAATGTCAAAATCGATCGTAAGTACGTGTTATGTCAATGGAAGGGGTATTTATTAAATGACATGACGATCTTCTAGGAGCTGTATCTCGCTTATGTTTAATTCTGTTACTCTGAAATTTTAGTATGTTGTAGCTGAGTCTACTAGCTTTCGGGGACGTCATCTTTATTTTTTAATCAGATGTCACGATCATGGCGAAATTTCATCTTGAATATCAATTTCTTAATCATTCTAGCCCCTGCTGGGCATTACGTGTTAAGTGAATGGGAAGATGTGTGGCTCAATTGGTAAGGCGCCGCGTTTTAAGATCTCGAGGCCCCCGGTTCGATTCCTGGAGTGGGTAGGGTAAATTTTCGCATTCCTTTTACAATGTTTCTTTTGCCATCTTCTTCTGTTCTATCCCTCACTTTGTCTTTCTCTTTGAGATTTTCTTTCCCATTCGTTTTCTCTCGCCCCTTTATCTTACGTGGCTATTAATTACATGTTAGCACAATATACATGTAACCATTTAGGCATGTCTCTGAAATGTACGTTAGTAGACATTGTAAGTGCGCTATGAGCTTTCTTGAGCGGAGTCTCTGATTGCTTATGAAGAGATGGTGTCACGATTGAAGGTCCATATCACCGTGCATTTTCTAGCCCATGTCAGTGCATGAATTTGCCAATGCAGACCACCTTATACTTGTCCACAAGTATGTCTCGTTTTGTATTCTCGTACAAAGTCTTCAATGCAATTAAAACCTGTGTGAATGTGTGTATTCCAGCAGATATATCCCATGTAAGGATTCCATCAATTGATATCTAGGGCAATATAGATTTTTTTTTTCAATGAATGAAAAATGGTAAAAACAAGCATCTTTTTAATGTAACACTCGGTACCTACATGTATGATAATACAAGACTTTGGAAGTGATTTAGATCACTGACATATCTTTAGAAATCGAGGTGATTAATGCATCGATCTTCAGACAATCTGTTGATATTTGGATATGGAAAGCCACTGCTCTGGTATAGAGTCTAACGTCATTGGGTACGGGAAGCGCAGACATCCATGCATAACTCACTGGACTGGTGGTTCCCACTCCCAGTGGGTTAATTGACAATGAAACGCAGTCGTAAACAAATGCGTCAATGTCAGTCCTACCGTATGGCCATTGTGTGCGGACGGAGACGAGGCCACTCAGCACAAGTAGCCATAGATCCTTCCTTGGGCTAGCCTGCCTTCCATGCTGTAGGGCATTTTCAATTTAAACTACATTACTCAATAAATGGGTCTGGCTGCAGTAGACTAATTGTTTTCAGTTCTCTTTCTGAATCGCCCAAAAACGGGAGTGAGAAAAGAGGAGAATGAAAGAGTGACTAGTCTTGTGACTACTAGACTCTGATATTATTTGAAATAGCGATGACCAAAAGCCTGGATGTGAGGCTATCCTAGGGTCAATGTTCCCATAATGATGGGAACCTAGTCGCAAAATCATAATCTAATAGCTAGGCAGCCATGGAAAGAGCCGGCTTGGAGAGATAGTAGTGGCATGTTCTCTCAAAAAACAGTTGATTAGTTTTGGAGTGGAAACCTTATTTTCAAACTAACCCTGATTGATAATAATGATATCCTCTGCATGCAGGTTCTGCTCATTGGGTCATGTGCCATTGGTCTTCTCCCACATTGGCAAATTGTTTTGTTTTTTCCTGTTTTGTCTTCAAGCACAAGCTGATAATTTAGGGGGGTCAGGGTTGGCGTTAAGGGCTGAGATTGGTTATAGGGTTTAGGGTTAGGGTAAGGATTGAGGCAAAGAGTTGTGGTTAAATTGACTTGACAGAAGAAAAGGTAGGATTTTGTTTGCGTGTAGAGGTAAGGTGAGAAGACGAAATGGCTATAAGCTTTGCATGTCATACTCTTTTGATTCGCCTGATTTGTGGTAGCTACAGAGTTCAATCACTTTGTGCCAGACACATGTGTACATGTGCACATATACACTAGTAACTAGTGTTATAATGTGACTGTGACAGATGAAGAGAATAACTGGTAACCCTCTAATTCTGATTTGTATCACAGCAAACTAAAACCATAATTTTCATAGCCCAATGTGCATAACAATGTATGCATAGAATCCAAGGAATACATCCCTCATAGAGTTTGCACTCAACCACTTTAAAGAAACAATTATCAACTATACAGCTTTTGAACACAAGATGGCGCTATGTAGCCATAGTCCAGGAGGAAGGAATGTTGAAGGAGTGAGTTGGCAACAGCTGACGGTACACTAGAGAGGGGGTATCATCTCTGGAAATGATACATTGTCCATTTTCTCAAGAATTGTTTTCCACCAAAGAAGCCTCTACGTTCAGCCTGCTAGGCAAGTGTGACCCCACACAAGGTCATAGCTTCATGTACAAGATTCCCATCTCAAATTGCAACATTAATGTTTGCTTTCTTGTCCCTTACAAGCTTATAGCTCATACCTCCTTTCAAAACACGGTCAGGGTTTAAAGAATGGGGGAAAGAGAAGAAATGGAGAGATACTGGCCTGTATTTTCAATTAATATTTTATTTATGACAAATACTGAAACATTGACCTAGTGTACTCTATGGGCTGCACAAACACACCAATAAAAATTGTGTGATTCTGTCACAAAATCACACAATTGAGAATATGGGCCGAAGACAACAGCGATAGTTCTAATAGTAGTCAGGTTTTGATGTAAGATGTACAATTCATCCTTATTTTTCGCTCAAAATTATATGGTTAATAGAAATGGCCATTAAAAACTAAAGTAGATAAGTGAAAATAAGATTTTCAGCTCTCAGGCTGTCAAGGGCCCGTTAACAATTAACCCTATGCCTGACCTGGTCTCAAAGTGTACAACCAAAGTTCCCATAGCCATTTTATACTGTACATTGAATCTCAGTCTGCAGATCCCTTCCTGTCTTACTACATTCATGAAGTAGATTGTTTTTGCAAGGATGTTGAAACACATGGATATGCAGTTGGCAGCAAAATTATTCAACCATTTTCTCATTTTTGACATTCTGTCATAATAAATAACATTGCAACAGCAGATTGCTACTAAACCATTAAGATAATCAGCAGACAGTTATTTACTAAAGAATACTGGAGAAAAAAAAACAAATGTTACTTCATAGCTCATCTGAAATTGCAATTTGCACCCCAAAAGCATGTTACAAAATTATTCAACCCTTTATTTACACACAAGAAAGGAATGCACAAATAATGACAATTTAAAAGCCAGTGCATATATTCTGAGGTGAATGCTGATTTTATACTTCATATCAAGATTTCTATGGCATTATTTTCGTATGTAATCCATATTATTCCTATTCCATGTTGTTCATCAATTGAACTTAATTGCAAATGTGATAATTACCTATAAGCCTTTTATCTAGGTAGTTTGCCCAACTGGAATCTTCTGAATATATATATGCGACACAGATTCTCTGAACTTTCTCTGTCCTATCATTGTTTTGTGTATGGACATGGGCGCCTGAGGGGAGAATGGATATAAACTTTCACTTTGTTTTCACTGTGCTAAAACCGACGAGACGGCAGTAAGATTGAAAATGATTAATAAGGAATCTGCTCAATCATCCCATTTTGCCAGAATTCTCCGAGATAAAGAATGGCAAAGATATTGAGGTTCAGGCAGAACTGGAGTAGGACTCCTTTATCTACTCTGGTGAAAAGTTTTCTTCTCCCTGTGGTAATGGATATTTATGATAGTGTAAGTGTGTTCTTCATAAAGTTGACCCCCTCACCACTAAAATGTTCCAGTTTGAAGTAGTTTGATATCAGTTCACCTCTCCCCCCCCCCTCCCCCCCCCCCCCCCCCCCACTTCATTTATGTATTTGCACGCACTTTAGTGTAGTATTTGCACACAAATGTTATGCTGGAGAGAAAGTTTGTGCGTCATACATCAATTTGTTTGCCACAAAGTTTGCATTGGATAGAACCTAGGTGTTGTATGTAGCATTTATTTTAAGGAGGGAAATGTTATTTGCAATTGTGTTTTTTTTTTTCAGTTGGTGCTTACCCAGGCTTTGTTTAGTACTAGTGCTTTCTTTGCTCTGGTTCTTTGATGTACATATGTAGGTATGCCGCTTGCAAGTCATCAATCATGAATGTGCTTTGGAACATAGACTTCACATCTCATCAGTCTCACTGTTATAGGGGAGTTCTCCTGAACCAACATTTGACATACTGAATTACACATGAAATACACCTAACTTCTATAGGGCATGGAAGGTATTGAGCTGGAATGTGTTGGAAATACCTGCAGGATAATTCTGTTGTTTTGTTTTGAGTTTGTAACTAGCTGCGTTCAATAGATCATTTTTGTAATGTATTTACAACTTTCCCCTTAACTGCGGAGTAACGCATTATTATACTCACCTATATTTCGTTATTCAATTTCAATGGGTGGACTGTACTCTAAATCTATTAGTTGTTGCTGCTCGGACAAGCCTCGGACAAGCTTTGGAATCACCATTAGTAACGTATCATTTCAACAACATAAATGAAATTTGCATAGATAAAAAAAAATGGTCTATTTCATATCGTACTGGAAAGTGGACTGGTATTGAGTGCCATACACAAGCATAAGTGAGGATCCCTTTAAAGTCTTCCCCCTCCCCCTCCTCCCTCTCTCTTTTATCACTGCTATCATCATCATTGGGATGGTAAGCTGTCTACTTAAGCGAGCTACCGCTGCTGAAAGCGCTTTCCCTTTTGAGACATTGTCTGAGAGTGGAGTGCGCTAGATTACACGGGAGTGCCTGGGACTTGACAATGCAGCAACGTGACATACGGACAGGGAACATTATATTGATATCATAATGTTAATCTATGTTAACTGCTTGTTCAGTTTCGCTTTTGTCTCCTCCTCTCTGCCTGCTCTCTCCCTTTCACTGTCTGTCTCCCTCTCTCCCACTTTCTCATTCTCTCTTTCCCTCTCTCCATTTTTCTTTCCCTCTCTGTCTCCTCCTTGCCTCTCTCATGATCTATCTTTTGGTCTGTATTGCTCACTCCCTATTTCTCTTTCTTTCTCTCTCTTGCTGTCTTTAATCCTCTGTGCCTCTGGCCAGACAGGCAGTAGTCTTGTTTTCTCAGACTCGCTCTTACTGCTTTAAATAGCACAGCAGAAATCTTGTGATTCTCTCTCTGTCTCTCTGTCTCTCTCTTGCTCCCCTATATCTTCCCCAGGATGTCAAGAGTGTGACATTCACAGTGACCTTGTTAGCAGCATGCTGTGGGTGCAATAACACCCCGGGCCCAAAGCCGCAACCATAGCTTGTTGCTCCCCTGTGCTGAGCGAAACAACACTTACACCGCCAAGATGGCCCAGGGTTGGGATTGCTAGACTATCACGTAGACAGACACACTGTTCTCTCTCCTCTCTGCTCTCCCCCCCCCCCCCTCTCTCTCTCTCTCTCTCTCTCTCTCTCTCTCTCTCTCTCTCTGCGATCTGTACCCCTTGTCATCTTGTTTTGAATCTCGATTTTCAAATCACGTCTCTCTTTCACCAACAATTGCACTGCATGTATGCAGTCGATTGTGCGTGTGTGCAAGCTTTTTCTCTCTTTTTCATCAATTTATTTTGTTTCCTTGTTTATCTGTCATATATTAACCCCCTTTTGAAATCTTTGTGGCAGACGTCCTGTGAGAGGGTTGTACTCGAGTCCCATTGTGACGCTGACGTACATTAAAACTGCTCTTTCTCATATCTTTCATGTGTTTCTGTGTACCTCCAACCGTGCAAACGATCGTGATCTTTGCCAAAATCTTTCCCAATTTATGAAGATCAGCTGGAAAGTGCTCCCTCTGAGCAGATGTTTGTCGCTCAAAAATTTATATCAGGAATCCTGCTGTCTTCTAGAAATTGATGAAATGCTACATTTTACGTCAACAATCTGGGATACTAGACTTAAATACAGCATGTGTGGATATCAGAAAATGGGAAGAATTTAGAGGTTAGAGTTTCAGAACTAATAAAAATCATAACTCTTGGATATGAAGCCCTCATTAGAAATCCAGCTGAAAAAAAATGCTGTTGTTTTTAACACCTTTTTTTTTAACAACAGTTATTCAAAAGATAATGATTTCCTAAATATCATAAGTCTTGGCAGTAGGATTGGTGTGATTAAATGGTTCATAGTGCTAATATTGCAATGGAGTATGGACTGAATTGAGCGCATCATTGACCTTACATGCGTGCTCTACATTTGTGCATGGTGAAGGACATTGCGGTAATGGATGTAGCTGTGGGCCTTGAAGTTACTCACCATACTTTTTACAATAGGCTTTTCAGAGCATGGATTTTTTTGTTTACTCTTCATGTGGCTCATTGGCACATTTGCACAAACAGCGGAGTGGCATACGTGTAAATTTGCACAAATCCACACAAGTTTATTGCATGTATGTGTAGTTACTCGTAAGTTGGAAGAAGAGGAATATCAATAATTTAACAATGGAAAGTATAAAAAATAGTGAGCAACATTGAAATAAATGCTTACCTCTAGAGATAAGTCACTTCCTGCAGAAAGAATATTCATTGTTATTTAAATTTCTTGCATACTATTTCAGAAATAACAATCACATAAAAAGTCCTAGTCATTGCCACCCAGCACCTTCTCTCTAGACCAGATGAAATATGGACCCTCCAAATTAATGCACCACAGACCGGTGTGCAGCCAACTGTATTTAAAGTGAATGAAATGGAAGAATCATAAATGAGAATTGATGATGTCACACACCCAGCACGGTGCTTCCTATACGCCGCTCTCATATCAATTCATGTATTTATTGTCTTTCTTCAATGCAAACATTTTCTGCACAATGAACCATGAGCAGAACAGTCACTGGGAGAAAGGGGGGAGGGGTCAACGCAATGCATTAATTATTTCCTTTTGTCTCAATTGGATTGATAAGTCATGCAGATGTGCTTGTGCATGTGAAAGAGTATTGACTGACTGTGTGCAAGCATTGTTTTTTCTTAAATGCACACATTGTCTGCACCATTGCTCCCAGGGATCAACCACTGTCTATAGTCCTCTTACGACACGGTACCACAGGAGAGCGGACTTGTGATCAACGATATCTGGATGCCACTTCTTCACCACGCACACCGGCAGCACCACCACGCACAACGCACACGGGATGACGACCTACCCGAAAGCTCGGGGAATTGAATACGCCGCACTTTCGCGCCGTTTCACGCTCCAGTGCACACCGCGCATTCGCGCCGCACTCTCGCACCTATTCAGCTGTTTCACGCTCTAGTGCACACAGCACATTCGCGCCGAAACGCTCTATTCCTATTGGCTGATTTCGGACACTCTCGGGTTATTTCGGATCCCTTCGGATCACATAAATACCCGGCGCGCTCGTTAGTTTCTTCGAGTTATTCTCCGGATGACGGACAGAGCACACTGCCCGAAACGTCGAGACTGATACTCCCTCTTTCAGATTTTGAAAGAAATCTATAGTTAGTTGCAGAACTGACTATAACTTTTCTACACTTTTCTCATTTTCTTTTCTTTTCTTTTCTCTTTATCACTACTTTGTGACTAGTTCACAACTTTCATCAACACCCACCCTCTTCTTCTACCTCCATTCCATCCCATTTATTTTCGGTTTAAAACACCGAAAAATAAAGCTAAAAATAGTCTTGTGTAAGTGTTATAAAAAATATAAAAATTCACCTCTCCTTTTCACCTTTCACTTTCCTTTCCTTTTTTCACCCCATAAGTGGGCCAATTATCCGAAAGAATACAACCACATGGTGTTACCGAAAGTTTTGCTATTTTCTAAATAGTATTTATTAGTACACTCTCACCATGGAAACATTTAAAGAACATTTAGTCCTCTTATTGTCGTATCAAACACATACATTTTTTTCCGAACCACAAATGTGAGCTTTGTAATCAGACAGTACAATCATTATTATTTAAAGTTTGTACTCTCCCTGTAGGTGCGTCTTCATTAGCCCGATCAGACGAAATAGCGAGCTATTTTTCTGATCCGGGGAACTAGCCTGAAGTTGCAATCGCGTCTTCATTAGCTCGAAACTCGGGATACGTAAGCTCGAGCTCGGGTTGCATAAATTATCCCGAGTTTCGCACATACCAGCAGTGTGTGACAGGAATAGGCCATGACCGCATGGCTTCGGTTGTGGGCTCGCATTCACGCACGTGTAAAAACCTATTACGTAAACAATGGCTCGTGGGCGCTGATGCATGCCGGGATCGAGAAATTTTCAGGCTAATGAAGACGCTCCGAACTAGCTCGAGCTAGCTCCATCTATCCCAAGATTTCTTGGGAAATTTTCTCGACCAAATAGCTCGCTATTTTGCCTGATCTGGCTAATGAAGACGCAAATAGCTAGCTATTTCGTGATCTGGCTAGCTAACCCGATCAGAACAAGCTCGCTATTTTGCCCAGCTTGAGCTAATGAAGACGCACCTATTCTGTCTGTCTGTCTGGCTAGCTGGCTGGCTAGCTGGCTAGCTGAATGTAGGCATGGTCAAGTGGCAATTAACGTTCTTTCTTCATGATGTAGATAAGTGTGTAAATATCTGGTAATATTTTGCTTTGTATACTTGATATAGATTTACATGTATATGTATTGTGAGTCTTTTCTTCAGGGAGGAATTAATTTGTGACTGCAGTTATTCCTTGGCCCATCCCTTGATGAAATTCAAGGGTAGTTGAAGGAAATAAGTACAGTAAATACAATGTAGATAAACATACTGTCCTGATGCCAAAGGCATCAAAGGCAAAGGCGTAGACTTCAGACTTTGATTGTATGTGTAAATGTGTTGTATACAGGGCCGTGTTGCATAATCTTACCAGCGATGTTAACTTTGCTATCAATGCCAACTTCTATGGAAACCTGGAATTTTATTGGCTATGAAGCGATCTTACCATTGCAGTTAACATTGATGACAGAGTTACCATTAATGGTGAGTTTTATGCAACAGGGCCCTGGTATGGAAAAGGATAAGAGATAGTGGTGGTACAGATTACTCATAATTATGGCAGAAAACTTCTATCATCTACCATGACCACAGGTTTGGTTGATCTGAAAGTCATGTCACAGCATCATCTCATAATGCTTTTATAATTTGTTTTGTTGAAATCCAATCTGGCTCGGATCTGAGATGATGGCATCAATGTTCTTCTGTGATTGTGACCACTTCTATGCTGTACCTTTAATAGCACCGGTGCGACGTAAATAGCTGGGAGTCACATCTCCAATCATGAGCTATGTTTCTAATATCTCTCTTTCTATTCTGACCTCCTCAGGTGCAGAGGAAGGTAGCACAAGCAGCAGCGGTGCGTTGCACATGGAATATTTTGTGCTGGTTGTACTGGCCCCGCTAACCGTTGTGTGTTTGTGCTGCGTCATCATGTTCTACTACCGTCGCAGTAGCCGCCTGGCCTCGCACGCACCCCCCTCGCTACCCACATCTAGCTACTCCATCACCTCGGACAGCCCCCAAGTACCGGTAAGTTGCTGCCCCTACTTTTTAAATGACATTCCATCTTCAGGGGGAACTAACAAATGTAGGGATATTGGTGGTTATGAAATGGCCATGTATATTTTGGTCCGAACTATTTTTGACCAAATTTGGTGAAGGACGCGCTCTCTTGCATTTTCAATATGAAGAAATATACCCACACAGGTTTGAGCGGCTAACAAAAACAGGCTAAGAAGACTAAATATGTGTATCGGAGTATTGCGAAATGTAGAGAGAGCAAGAGCCAGTTGTAAATGGAACCTTAGATTCGCAACATACTTTTCAAGCCCAATGTCATAAATCAAACACCCTGACCAATACTGTGCATTATACAGTATGAAGGACTCTTTTATTTCTCTGATAGGGGCTCTTTTATTTATTTTGCAGGGTAAAAAAACCCACAATATACCTGGTATCTGCGCCCTCACACTACCTACTACCATCCACCACACAACTCCAGGCTTTCACAAATATCTTTCATGAAAAGTTGTTGCTGTTTTTATGGTGAAGGGGTGGGGAGGGGGAGGATCTTTTGTTTAATTAAGTTGGGCTTGACAAAAATCCATCAAAGAATAACAGTTATAGATTTTAAAGTTTTTTATTTTGTGCCTTCGAAAGTGACGTCACTCATCTAAACATTTTCCAATCCTTTGATGGATTTTCGTCACAACTTCACTTATGCTTTTCTTTGATTTTTCTGCTCTAATCAAAACCGATTTAACTTCAGGGTGGGGTCTCCCTTTGAGTTGTACTCAAATTTCATCTAATTCTTTTTTCAAAGTTGTGTCTTATTTTCAGCTGAGCTGGTTCTAAAACATTTTTTTAGCTGCAAGTTTTCTGGGCTGCAGTCTGACAAGTATTGTTACTAGTGGTGCTCCATCCAATTGAAGTCCCACACCACGGTGTGAGTTTAACGAAGTATGATGCACCAGACTAATTCGGGGTAGAATTGCCCTCCTTCGCGCTACTGGTCTAGAGAACCCAAACAAAACAGGCCAAATCCCCTGGGCCCGCCGTGCATGTAGCAGTCGTGTAACATGAATCGGGAACGCAGCCCTAGATGAATGCGTAGCATGTCCGTCTATCAGTTTGTCTGTCTGTCTGGCCGGCTGGCTGTCTAACTGTCTGACAAGTATATTTTGGTACATCTTTTGTAATATTTTACACTCAGGATATCAATAGTACTTCCCCAATACTTGATGCTAAATGATGATCTCATCGTTACTAAAAATGAACAAGGAACATCTGAACTTTTCTAAACCTCTACACAACAGCTCAAAGAAATTGGCCTAGGGAAAGGGAAAGGGAAGAAATGGAAGGAGCCACCGTTTTTAAACAGTATATTTTGTCCAGTTCAGCATGAAACACGATGCTTTAGCCTATTAAAAAGCAGCGTGTTTCATGCTGAACTGGACAAAATATTTCACGGTTTAAAACTGCGGCTCCTTCCCTTTCTCCCCTTTCCCTTTCCCTATGCCAATTTCTTTGAGCTGTAGTGTGTGCGTGTAACCCCGTGCCTCCATGTAGACCTGGCTCTGGAGGTACCGGTATGGGGCTGTAATGAAGAAGAATATACCTCTACACAGGTTGGACAAATCTAACCTAACAGCTCCTTGAATAGTTAATGTATATAGGAGTAGAGGATTTTGATCACTAGAATTGATTTGTTCATCCCATCCCATCTTCGATCTCTTAGTGTGTTGTCATCTATTAGCCATTTCTGTGGCCGCAGCCACTGTATGATGGATCTGTTGTGACCCTCCCCCCCCCCCCCTCGCTAAACATTGGTCGGTCTATGTAGCAGCTGTAAAACACAGTGGTAGCAACGAGGATGTGAGATCACACTCCATCATGTCTTCTTATCACTCAGGTCTGTTTGTCTGTCCCATGACCCCCTCCGATCCCTGGGAGGGGAGGTCAAAGGTCGGGGTCAGAGGGCTGAGCAAGGGACCCTGGAATGTTGTCACATTCAATCTCCTGCAGAATGCTAATGTTGTTTGGGTGAGGGGGGGGGGGAGGGGTAAGATGGGGATGGGGGGTATGTGCATTTGGGAGGGGCAGCTTAGAATGGGTCTTGCTATGTATGGATGGTGTTGGGTGATAAGGCAGGGAATGGTGAAGCTTTGGAGGCTCTGTGAGCTGTTCATAGAAAAAAAAATGGTTATTTGTTATCAATGTAGTGTCTTCTGGCAGCTCTTCCATTCGGGCTCTTGCTCCGCTCTCCCACACAAAAAATACCCAGGCCTCTCACCATAATTGGTTGTGCTTGTGTTAAAAAAAAAATAGAATCATTGCCACAGAAAGGGAGGATTTACACACCCACAATTTGCACCCAATTTGCACATGGTTTGCTAAAAAAAAAAAAAAACACATGGTGTTCATGTCAGAGCCCTGAGGATATCAATCTATACAAGCCCACGTGTCCATACATTTAAGTCACAATTGTGGGTAAATACCCAGGAAATTAAGCAAAGTGTAGAACATTTCATCAGCAGTTTTTATGTACCATCTAATCATTGTGCTGTGCACTGTAAGGATTTGATGGTTCATGAAAACACTGACAATATTTTTTTTTTTTTTTTTTTTTAATGGTATAGAGGGTCTTTCCCATCGCAGTCCGGAGACTGAATTAAGAGGGATGTTACAATGTGAGCCCTGGTCGCTGGATACAACAACATATCATGCACACATATGTGCACCATCTCCACTCCCTAGGGAGTATTCCTTGCCCGCTGCACGATATCGGCACTAGGTCAAGATCATTCACATAATCATCCACCTCCTACCAGGTACCCATTTATACTCCTGGGTGGAGAGCAGCAATGTGGACAAAGTATCTTGCTGAAGGACACACAAGTGCCATGGGCGGGATTGAACCTGGGACCTTGAGATCTTCAGTCACAGTACACAACCACCACACCACGACACCTCCACAATATGCAGAACAATCGTTTTATTTTAAAGTGGACACTTGATTAAAATTTATCATTTTGGGAGATGAACATAGCATATTGTTTGGCACTTGGGGCTGATGGTGCTACTTCAAGTTGAACTTGTACAGGGAATGTATCATAAAATCTGGGCACAAGACTCATTTCTAAATACACTTGTCACATGAATTGTTAGGTCATTTCCTTAGAAATTGTCAAGTAAATATGCTGTCAGTTTGATGTTGATCTTGTTATGCTCCTTCAATCATGTGGAAATGAGCTCGTTCCAGGGCATGCCTGAGCTGTGATTGACGTCGTGCTCATACACGATAAAGAAAAAAAACAACGCTGATAAACTAAATTCACTGAGGAGGAACCATAGTCAATGTGGACTTATTGCAAGTTCCATGCATGACCTCTTCCCAACACTATGAGCATGTGTGGTAGAAAGGAGACTGTCAAACTCACTGCAGAGAGGTGTTCAATAAGTCAAAGAGTGGGGAGTCTGGGAGAAGATTCTGTAGTGTCTGTCTGGGGACTGTGATTTTGTGAGGCGGTTCTCGGAGGTAGAGCAATGCGTGTCGTCCATGATGTGCACTGATTCATGTCCTGTCGTAATGTCAGTATTCTGTTGTGTAATGACTTGTAGGGCTCATAGACTAGAGAGCAATCATAAGATTTTTTTTCTAGCCTAGAAGCAGACCCTCTGGACATGTATAGTTGTAATTGTGATTGTATAAATGTTTGTAAGTGCAAGCATCTTCAAAAACGTTAACATCAAATGTTAGTCAGCCCAAAGCTGTATTTGGCCTTCTTTCCTGTTAAATTGATTCTAAAGATCACATTATTCACATTTTAAGTAATATCTTTTATTTTCTTCCTCTCTCTCCTCATGTCTCTCTCTCTCTCTCCCTCTCTCTCTCTTCCTCTGTCTAACACACCATCCCTCCTCTCCCAACATACTCACTCTATCAAACTCTCTCCTCTCTGCATTTTGCTTTAAATTGTCATTCTGTCTGTTAATTGTTTCTCTCTCTCTCTCTCTCTTTCTCTTTCCCTCTCTCTCTTTCTCTCTCTTTCTCTCTCTTTCTCTTTCTCTTTCTCTTTCTCTTTCTCTGTCTTTCTGTTTTTCTTTCTGTTTTTCTTTCTTTTTCTATTTCTCTTTCTCTCTTTCTCTTCTCTCATTTTCTCTGTCCCTTTCTATCCTGTTCTCTCTGTTTCTCTATCTCTGTCTCTCCCGCTGCTTGCCCATACCCGTGGCCCTCCTACAGGTGAGCCAGTCTCCTCTGATCTCCAGCCACCGGTTCTCTGCCCAGCACCAGCAGGAGCGTCTGCGCAAGCAGCGTGAGGCCATGTGCCCGCCCCGCAGCGAGTCCGTTGAGAAGTTCCCCACGTCAGTCTGCCTGCTGGACGAGGATGAGCCCCAGCACATGCGTGACAACATCCGCATCCACCGCGAGGTCATGTCAGAAAACGGCATCCGGGCACCGCCCAATAGGACGGTGTACGATAGCGAGCGGCAGGACTTTATGATTCATCGTGGGAAGACGACTATGGACCAGCATCAGCAGGCAACACCATCTCATCAACAGAGGCATGCGGTGAGGCGGAGTGCATCTGGTGTGTCGTCATCATCGACATCATCAACAAAACGCGGGGGTGTGGGCGGCGTGGGCAGGGGGAGTGGAGGGGTCAAAGGTGCAACCGTGCTAACGCAATCCCCAACGACGACAACCACAGCATCGGCAACAGCAATGTTATTACGCGGCAGCGGCGGCAGTCCATCGTCGTTGGAAGCAGTGATTGACAGCGAGACGCGCAGCCCACTCAATCTGGTGGACTCGGACTCAGAAGGCCCGCCACCGTATGCGAGCCTCATCCCCACCACCGCCACAACAACAAACAATATTAATGTGTGTGACAATAGTACAGACAGTACCAGCAGCAACGGACTTCTGCAATCCCAAGAACGACCGCAGCAGCAGCCGCTGACACAGTTGTCGCTGCGACCATGCTCGCCCCCCTGTCAGCCAAACTCAAACGCAAGGTATCAGTCCGGGGGTACCAGGGGGGCAAGCAGGGGCAGCGGCGTCAGACTAAAGCATGAAGGTGCGGACTGCGTCTGATAGCATGCGTGCGTGTGCCAGCCGCGCCCTGTGGACTTGTGTACCATTCGTGGGGTTGCTTGCTCGCTTGCATCCAGGATGTAGTAGCGGCAAACGAGAGAGAGAAAATGGAGATAAAAAGAGAGTTTAATTTAGAATATATTGGGATTAACAGGGAGGGGGATTGGATATTGTCTTGCAGTATGTACTCTGTAGCAATTTATATTGGCTTGAACGCAGTCGTAACAGTGAGAAAAAAAATGGATGAAATTGTGAGGAAAAAAAAAACCCTGTTTTTGCTTTGTTGAAATTGTGGAGCAAATATTTAATACTACAGATCAATGCTTTTGCTGCCTTTTTAGTCATCTCATCACAGTACATCTTATTCCAAGTGCATCTTTAGTGAACTCATGTTTCAAGGAAGGAGGAGGAGGCTGAAGGAGAGTGATAGAGAGCACACAACTTAAACTACCAAGAAGAAAGTCAATTGTGAACCTGGAGTCATCATGCTACTACAGTCTAGAAAGCTTTGTAACGTGTTCAATGAGCCTTGCTTCTAGCTTATGTCTCTCCCAACTGAGAGAAAGTCAAACTTGAAGACAGAATCAAACGTCAAGAAAAAAGAATGGTCACATCATGTGTGTTGCCACCCTGGGAAATATCAATGTCAATCTCTTGACATCAGGGGGTCAAAAATAGATGACTGTGGATGTTTCCAGAGCAAATCTCACCATTTTCCTTGTTTCTTCAGTGTTTGGAAAGTTTTGCACGTGCATGAGCCGTCATTCTCTCCACCATTAGATATGTCGCCGTGTACCAGTTACAAAAAAAAAATCCCTCACCGCCCGCAGAGCTTGTCATACTACGATGAATCACATTTGTTTTTCTTCAGTTCTTCAGTTCACTTATATGCTTTATACTCAGACGAGTTATTATGTAGAGGTTAGTTTTGTTGAGAACGAAACGATCTACAACCAATTATTTATACACTCCATACAGTTGTAATTGCGGTAGGGAGTTGAATCATAGTAGGGACACTATTCAATAGCAGCCCCTTCAAAAAAACAAGAAAAACCAGTCAGAAAGGGGGGTATGTTCCTTTGTTGTTGCCATGGAGACAGTGTTTGAGGTATTTAGGCAGGTGATGAATCAACCAGTGTACATCAGTGATATGCGAAAGAGGAAAAATGTGTTAAGAAAACCAACAAGTTAGCTGGAAGGAAATATGTTCAAAACAAGGAACTGCATACGTGGTCCAATATGTTATACTGGGTGTCTCTGAACCTACCAGAAGTGTTATAAAGGCTTTTTCTCTTGCATGCTATTTGTGAAATTGAAAACCAGTGATTTGGAGAAAAATCTGAATTTCAAAATCATGATTACTAGCATTGAATCGAGACGTTTAATTGTTCTTGTGTATGATGCGCAAACAAGACAATTTCAAAGTATCAGTGGTCTACTTTCAATTTACAGAACTAGTGATTGAAGATTTTGAAACACAAACAACTTAACCTAGGGTTACAATACCCTTGAATGCGTGGTGAACTTATTCCAAATTGGATTTTGAAACTGATTTGTTGCGATGGCAAAAGCATTGTTATTTTGCTATTTTGGGGACTGGTACAGTGCATTAATGAGTTGTGCTAGCAGATTAGGAAGGGAATTTGGGAGCAGGACTTTAATCAAAAGTCACCTCCAGAATGGAAGAGAAAAGGCCAAAATGAAATGATAGGTAATACTTTCCATTTCGCATATTCTGATTTATCCATAGTCATGGGCAAGTTGGCCCTGATAACCTAAACGGCAGAACAAGGACATAAAAGCATGATGGAAACAAAGAAATTGCAACCAGTATCTTGGGTATATATTTGGTCCAAGAGGACCCAATGGCAAGAGAGCAAAAATGTAAAGGGGAAGTAGAAACCAATCTAACAGAACCTTTAAAAGTGTGTGAATTTGTATTTGTAGAAAAGCTCTTGGCCTGTCTTTGTTTTCTCTGTTTATTGTTATGCTATAGATGTATTTGTAACTACCAAAGTATATGTATCTGTCCAATACTTTGTGCTGACATCTCCATAGTTTATTTTTTCTTCCCGCCAGTAGTCTATCCGTCTCTGAAAGAGATGTATCTCTGTTTGCATTCTGCTTCGTTTTTTCTTCTTCAAGTCTGCAAATGCAAAAAGGGGTATTCATTCATTTGATCAGGGCACTATACACACAAGTGAGTGTGTGGGTCTGTCTGATGTCGGCAGTTCTGCTCCTAAGCACGGTCCTTGACTGGTATGGCAGAGTACACACATGAAAACTTTGTTTACTATAGACAGGGACGTTTCCACAAAAGACATCTGACTGTGATTTATGCTATTGCCTAATTTATCCTCATTAAAGGAAACAAAACTATTTATATGCTTTATACAAGCTGCTGAAAGCAGTGCTGTGTATAGTTCTAAATTTAGTCTGCTCATTGATTTTTTGTCCTGCGATTTTTTTCTTTGCACATGCCAATTTCGATTTAAAAAGAATGAAATCTGTCATTGGATTATTTGCCATGGTAAAAAAAACAACTTTTTCTACATTTTGCTATCATATGCAGTAATTGTGTTGATTATGTGTTTATGGATGAAACACCTTAAAGCATGGGGAAAATACAAACTCACTTTCTCTGGCTCATTTCCAGAGGTATTCTCTCATATAATGATGAGAGATAAATCTATGGTATTGTTTGATGTTTCTTCTCTTTTTATTTTTTTTAAGAAATGGTCAAGAATGCATTTTTTCATGTGTCAGCCGAAAACGCTGATATCAAAATGGCTGTGCAGCGCTATGTGGTGCATTGCAAGTTGTCATACAATCATGGTCCTTCCTCTCTCGCATTTTCTTTTTTTGTCCATTCAAGTTTTTCAGAAACAGTGCTGTTTGTTTTAAAGGAGAACAACAAAGATTTTAGTGAAAGGGCTTTCTGCGCTAAAAAGAAAATATTTGTTTAACTTTCAATTTCTTTTTTTGTTTTTTATAATTAAAGCTACCATTAAAATAAGTCATCAGCTTTTCAGATTTATAAAAGTATAATTTGTAGGCTTACTCCATATCCACATGAGGTTGTAATCTCTACTTCTCTCCTCTCTCTCCCTATCTTTCTCTTTCCCTTTCTCTAAATACACACTCTCCCTCTCTGTTTTCTCTCTCATTCTCTCTCTCTCTGTTTTGTCTTTCATTCTATTTCTCTCTTTCTCTCTCTCACCCCCTCCCTTTCCTTCCCTCCCCCCCTTCTCTCTCTTTCTCTCCATGCTGGGGCCAGGGCAGTAGGATATGCTTATTGACAATGCACCACTCAGCGCTGCGCATCTCTCTGTGCAATACAGCCATTCTTGTTCCAGTCATCCTTGTGTTCTTATTCATTCATACATTACATCTTCAATTTGAAAAAGAAGAAGACGTAGAGAAGTATTGTATGCTTGTTCTGTTTGGTCAGAAGAGAAGAAGGCGGGCAGTGGATTCTATTGAGTGAGACAGACCATTTTTCTTAATAGCCCTTCACTGCTAGTTGCTCTATGAATGATCTGAGAGGAAACCAGTGCATGCTTTTATTTTTTTTGGAGTCTTGCTTTATCTCACTTTATAGCGCTCCAGCCTTGGTATGGAATATTCTGTGAAATAGTTCCTATAAACAAGGAGAACTTGATATTGGAATCTATTCAAAAAGAAGAAAGCACAAATCAAATTTAAGGATAGATCATTACCCAAAAAGTCATTGTAGTTACGGTAAGTGCCCCAGAAGTTGAAATACTGGGTGCATAATCACAAAATTTGTGACCGACCATGATTATAACCTCATATCTTCTACCATTTTTATTAATTTGATTAAAGCCCCCCCCCACACACACACACACACATACACACTTATTTTGGCATTGAAACAAACATTGCAAACAATCAACATAATGCAAAGTACATGGCTGATGAAAGGGATGTGTGACATGTCTACTAACTTTCTTGCTTTTATAAAGCAGTTGTGTGCACATATTAAGGGGGATAAAGTTCAGAACGAATACTCCCTCCATTCAAGTGTACTTGAGCACCCCTTGTGCTGCAATGGAACGTTCCTGCAGGCATGAATGTTTCGGAAAGTTGGCGTCAGCAAATGAGAATAATTTTGAAAGCTTAATGGCATTTAAACATCTTTTTTCAGGAGTGTGATTTGATTGATCTTATTGTCAGTATACTTTGTAATATACTGCTCTCACATAATATTCTTTCCATGCCAACAAATCAAAATGGATAATGGAAAGGGTTATTTTAAATGAATTCCACTTCCAGGTAGCAGTGAAGAGTTGAATCCCTAACAAAGTAAATGCCTTTCTTCTCTTTAGTGGTATCAATCTGTAGCTTCTTGTAATTTCCATGTCTCAAACCCTTCTTAAAGAAGATGAGACTTGTTGTGTGCGTCTCTCTGAATCGTACAATTTGTACTAACAACTTTTATGTAATTTGACATGAAAGAACGAGTGTGAATGATCGCATGCAAGTATGTACAAATAAAAAGTCCAAAATATGACAGCAAAGTTTCAATGTTTTCTTGCTCTACAATGGGAGAGCAACAGAGTTTGGAAGAAACAAAATATTAATATGTGGTATTTGATTTTATTTTTATGATTTGTATATTTATTCACTTTTGCATGATATGTGAATTCCAGTGAGTAATGCAAGACAAAGAGAGGGAGAAATAACAAGTAATATGGTGCCGATAGTGTGTATGAAAGAATACAAACTGCATAAACTCAATTTATTATGAAACCATTGTGAAAAAATGCTTTTGAGCAATGAGCAGCAGACTGTGGAAATATTATAATTATTATTATTATTGAATGTCAATTTGAAGACATTCACACCTGACTAGATAGGTCTGTCTGTTCTTTAGATAAGCTATAAAAACAAGCACCCAATCCATGTGCAAAAACCAACGTGAACATATTTGTATTTAATCTATATATTTTTTTCTCGTCAGTCGTTGGAGTCAAACTGGTCTGGATGATTGTTGTTGGTGTTGTTTCACCCCTCAGACAGAACTTTGGAGAAGAAAAGCTTCCTTTAAAAGGTTCTATACGCTTCTCCTGTTTTGTGAATGAGTTAAATTTGACCTCAAAATCTGTAGTTTGAAAAAAGAGGGAGGGGAGGGGAGAAACCAACCAATCCTCCTCCTTTTTTGTGCAAGTGCGGGCCGTTTTTATTTGTTTGAGTGTATTTCTGGGCTGAACGGCGTCCTTATATTTTATTGTTGATGGAGCTTATGTCGTAAGAAAATTACGAAGAATATGACTTTACAGTGGAAAAAAAAACAAAGAGCAGCAAATGACAAATAAAAAGTAAATATGAAAATGCTTCACTTACAAGCACCGTCTTCGTGCCTCATTCGTGTATCGTGGAGGTATGATTGTGTGTGTGTGTATGTGTGTGTGTGTGTGTGTGTGTGTGTATGTATGTGTGTGTATGTGTGTGTGTGTGTGTGTGTGTGTATATGTGTGTGTGTGCGTGCGTGCGTGCGTGCGTGTGTGTGTGAGGTAGTTCAGAACAGGATCCTTTTGTAATAAAGAACCTGAAACGTATTCACTCTTATTCCTACATTGTGTGAAGGTTAAACAGTTATGGCAATATATTATTAAACATTTTGAATTAGTTGAAATCAGCAACATGGAGTGGCAAGACATATTTTGGGGGTTGTCAGGTAACTCGAATAAAAACAGATGTGTGAATGCACTCGTAATTTAACTGAAATATACTATTTTTATGTTTAGAACAAGCAACTTACCTCCCATGGTTCAGATATGTCAAATCATAAGGGATTTTATAGAGGAAGAGAAGAATTTGGCAATTAAAGCTGGTAGATCGCAGATCCACCTACAGAAATGGGAAACTTTACAAATTGAGGTCTGATATTATTGCAGTTCAAGTCTGAATGAGAAGAAATAGCACATCGGGTTAGAGTGGTGTGTGTGTGTGTGTGTGTGTGTGTGTGCGTGTGTGGGGGGTGTCTGTGTGTATGTCTAGGTGAGTGTGTGTGTGTGTTTGTGTGTGAGTATGTATGTGAGTATGCATGTGTGTGTGTAGGGGTGGGGGTGGACTTACATGTTTTTGTGTGTGGGTAGATTTATATGTTCCGGTAGGGGGGTATCAGAAAAGATTTCATTCTTATGTATTATCATTACTATTATACATTTCTTTTATCATTATTCTATTTAAGATGAATAAGTTGCATATTCAGGTAGAATATGGCACATATATATTGTATTTATATACAAGTGGTAAATCATGCTTTATTGTGTTTATCAAATCAATAGAAATATTACATTTATTGATTTGTAATTCTATGTTATAAAGTGAAATTGTTTATTTCATTATGTGAATGAAATCAAATAAAGAATATGGGGAAAAAATCATACCCTGACCACAGTAGCTGAAGCAGACAGTGGCTCATGAATTATTCATTACTCTTGGTTAAAAAGGATGTATGTGGAAGTTTTTACTGTGGAAGTTTTCGAAATTAGTTTGATTAGGTTTTTAATGAAATTTCAACAGAAGATTATAAATTAATGATTCATAATTCATGATTCATCTGGCAGACCAATGTGTACTAGATTGACATAATGTGATGCAAAAAAGGCACTGTTTTGTTTAAGATCAATATCTGATATGCAAACGTATATGGCTGTGACTTGTGAAAAAATAAAAAATCTGATTAAATATACAAGGCGATGATACATGGATGAATTCAACCAGATCTTCGTTACTATTCATAGACATAGTGTGTGTGTCTCCACATGGACCTATCGTGGATGGACTGCGCTTGGATAGACTTCTTAGGATTAATGATGACCGCCGCCTCATAAAAATTAAAGACATTCAGGTGTTTCAAACAATACGCTGTATTTCTAATTAGGCAGTGCCTTCCTCTGAATAACAAAAGAAAATCTGGTTTAGGGGGGGGGGGGGAGGGGGGACATGGACGTGTAAAACGAGAGACACTGCGTCCGGATGGGCGGAACGTCGTAAAGCTAACCACTCAGTGACACATCCGCGTCTGAAACCAGTCAATTATAAGCATTTCTCTCCTATTATGTCCCCTGACGAAATCCATTCCAAAAGTGTATACCCTCAAAAGTCAATTTCTATCTCCAACATTAATTTTGGCAGCGGTTTTATTTCCAATTTCCTTCTACGATGTCATCCCAATTTCCCCACCCCATTTATCGCTTTGTTTCCCTTTCCTTCGACTCCTCGTAACCACCTTTTGTATTCCTAATGCGTTCCAAGTCATAAACAACATTTGTGTTAATGTTCATGTTAGCTGGGATCGTTTGCCGCTGGTGATAGAGTAGCGTGCGTGACGTGAGGTAGAAGAAGTGCGTGCTGTAGACCACTGGAGTAGGGGTTAACGGAGGTTGTCGAGAACAAAAATACGCCATCAGCCCATCAACACAATGTAATCTCGTAACCCCCCCCCCCCCCTCTCTCTCTCTCTCTCTCCCTCCCTTTCTGTCTTTCTCTCTGTCTCTCTCTTACTCTCTCTCACTCGTTTTGACCTTTTCTCATATTTCTCATTTTCTCTCTATTCATCTCTCTGTCTCTCACTCACTCTTTATTTCTGTCCGTTTTCTTCCCCCTTCTCTGTGTTTAATGTTTTCATCTTCCTTTATCTATACCCCCCCCCCCCCCACTCACACACTCACACACCCACTTCACTGGATAGATGAATATTAGAGATGGAGAGTACGATGTGGAAAGTCATGTTCGTAATGCACACATTAATCGAAGGACCAAGTGAAATTCTATGTTTCATACATGATCGGGTGACATATTTCCCTTTTACTCAATCCGTCCACCGAGTTATATTTTTTTTGTACAACGCGCCTCAGGCTGGCACGTATAAACATGTAGATGTCAAAGAACCCTATGTACTTAGGTGAACTCACTCCGCCTGTCTGATGTCATTTGAACGTGGCATTCATTATTGTCTGCTATCCATCAATGAAACAAAGAGAGGGGGGGGGTCAGAGCATCGGAAAATATTGACAGGGGGCGACAGAGAAGACGAATGAGAGGTAGAGGAAGGGGGAGGGGGCGTGGTGGGAGGGGAGGGAGACAGAGGGAGAGAGAGGTTTAAGGGGGTGTGGGAACGGAGGAAGAGAGAGAGAGAGAGAGAGAGAGAGAGAGAGAGAGAGAGTGAGAGAGAGAGAGAGTGAGAGAGAGAGAGAGAGAGAGAGAAAGAGAGAGAGAGAGAGAGAGAGAGAGTGAAGGGGGGGGGAGAACAGGAGAAGGGAGTGGGGGATTGATTTTAACCAAATTAATAACCACTCCACTCAGATATCTAGTGAAGCAAATCATACATTGGGCATGTTGGGGTCCATTAACGAATTAAACGAATTAACGATAGAAAATAATCTTTATAAATGCTTTACAAATTACTAACGGAAAAAAGGAAATCGACATACGTGGAATTCGAAAGAGAACAACTTAGAGAAGGGAGAGGGGTGACGGCAGTTAGGAAGAGACGAAGGTCGGGAGAATAACAGTTAACTAATATTCATCATTGTTGGCATAACTCAAATTCAGAGGTGCCTTCAGGGGAAGCCTTTTCTTCGACATTTACTTTCATGGGAGGGGGAAATCCCCTCCTTTGCAAGGCCATCACAGGTGCCCCTCTTGCGAGGTTGTATGTGCCCGTTGTTACATGGAGGGCGATCACGCACAAGGTTTGTCTTGATGGTTGGTCTGATGTAATGATGCCATAAATGAATGATATCGTGTATCAAATATTAATTTATTTTATGTTTTTCGGATTATTACTCCAGATTTGCTCGATCGCTAATATTATGTACGAGTACGAGCCTGGGCGTTTCCGAGCGATTTGAACGAAAGCGGTATTGGGTGAGGGTGGGTATGCCCCGACAAAGAAGTCAAACAACAGGAAAACAAGGTCGGTGCTTACCAACCATCTGTACAGTGAGTCAATGAACCTTCTACCTGCTATTTTTGCAGCCATATACAAGCAGGCGTGCCTGGGACGACATGACAAAGTATACCGCGATTATAGAGCAGCACTATAGGAATTATGAGGAAGAAGCGAAGACGGATCGAGGGGAGGAAGAGGAGAAGAAAATCCATGCTGATCGATGCTCGCATACTCGCCTGAATCGAAATGATTAAAGGAGTAGTCGACATCTTTGGGCAAGCGGCATTCAATCAAATGTTTTAATCATGAAGATACAGATTGATTAGTGAACGGTTGTGCGAACTCAGACGATCAACGAAATATTTACATAACGAGGTTAAATACTAAAAATATCGGCTGGGTTATCATTGTTCCTGCTTTTGTTTAAAGAGAGATTACCGTCTGTGTGCAATGTTATGATGACGCTATTGCCTATTTGCAAACCATTTTGTAATGAAAGCTCTGGCATACTTGTTCAACGAAGCAGACTTGACATTCTCTGTTATATTCTCTGCGTGGAGGTGATAAGGTGCCATGGATCGGTCCACTGGCTTCTGGGTTGGAAGGGTGCGGGTTCGAACTTGACAGACGTCACGTTTGTATGGTCTTCATCGAGACATTTATCTACATAGCTAGGCCGTACACAATGGGAAATGGGGATCTAAATTTAGTAGGATCCGTCGATCATATGACTGGGTTAACAATGATACAGGGGCCCTCTTGGAAGACAGTGCTCACAATCATGAAACCTGCTTAGGTGAATGAAATCTGCTTCTGTCTCTTCTTCCTCTTGTTCTTCCCAATCTCCTCCTTCTTCTTCTTCTGAGAAGAATTACTGACACAATAGACAAATAGATTTATTCTTCTTCTTCTTCTTCTTTATCTTCTTCTTCTTCTTCTTTCTTTCCCTTAGATTCTCTTATTAATGCTGTCTCTCTTCGCCGTCTCCTTCTTTTACTCTATCTGCTCTTTAAAAGAAGACTTCGAGTCGCTGCCTCAGATTTCTTGAAAAACGTGATGAGTTTTTTATTTCGAAATATACATTGTTGTCAACGACAACCATAAGCGTGAAGAAGAAATATCAAATAACGTGGGTACTGCTCAGAAGTCGCTCCTAGATGAACGTGATGTTAGATGTCTCCATAAATGCTCTTTCCAAACAGCGACAGGGACGCCGAAGGTTAGTCTGTTTTTGAAATGATTTTACGAGGTGATTTTACGTCTGACTGTAAGTATGTAGCTGAACGAAAGGACATGCAGCGCCAGCCATGCCTCTCAACCGTTCCTGTATTCAATAATCACGTAATCTGTCTGATGTTGGTAATTGCAAATTCCGCTGACTTTCTCTAGAATGATGATTAAAAAGCGATTAAAATATGTTGATATTAGTTGGTGCATGATTTTTCCATGAAAGATTATATATATCATTCCATACATTACTTCCAGACTATTATTGTTATTTCTCTACTTGATTTATACGCGCATATCATTATTATATATACTGAAGCAGACTGGTTCTATCACCGTTGTTATGGTAGAGGTCAGCATGTGTTATTCCAAGGTGCATTAAGGGGATCGTGTCACGTGTATATCCACATCAAAGTGTTATACAAAATGAGAACATGAGCATGCATGAGTAAATCAAGATAGACAGGTTAGAGAGAAATGAATCATGCACAGACATCGATCGAGAGGTGGGATAGGGTGAGGAGAAGACAGAGAGATGAACAAAATAGAGAGGGGGGGCAATATCGCGAGACAGGGCGGAGGGGGTGGGGAAGGAAGGCA
Organism: Arbacia lixula; assembly: GCA_963669155.1. NCBI lineage: Eukaryota > Metazoa > Echinodermata > Echinoidea > Arbacioida > Arbaciidae > Arbacia > Arbacia lixula. The sequence goes on along the minus strand of OZ022581.1, from coordinate 5,717,224 downwards.
GAAACAGAAAGAAGAACAATTATGAAGAAAACAAAAGAAGCCTATTACGAAGGATATAGGCATAAATTGAGGGGGGGGGAGGGGTATTCTACATTGACCTGTTTGTCAAACGACGCCCGATCTAGTTTGACTTTATATATTTTCAGCATGTTATCTCACCTATTGTTGAGACACGACGCGCCTGTCAATTTCACAGTCCATTTTGCCTGCTCGAACATTATTTAAGCTCAGGGTATTCATGGTCACGCTAGTATTGTCATGGTATGCCGTACATGTCAATTACGAATAATATGATGCTAATCTAAATGCAGTAACTGTCTGCAGTAGGCTGTCTGGACTGACGACATAATTAGCACTTTGCTCTCAATGGCGTAGACAGTACTTTTAAACTACAATCGTGGAGGAGGAAAGGGGGGGGGGGGGGCTCCCAACGCCCAGAGTGTTTTTTTTCCCAGAATATTTTGTTATTATTATTCATATTTTTTCAGAATAAGTAATATAACCTTTCAACATTGGCAACCAATACCTACAGTCGTGCCCATCTCATACAATGAGAAGATGGAAAACAATAACAACACCCTCTATTTTTGGAGAATCACACACTGAACATACATGTTCATCAACAATATCTAAGAAAGTTTCATCCTGGGCTCCCCTCCCCCTTCTTCTTGATTTGACTGTTACTGTCGGCGCCCCCTTTATTTCAAAATCATGAATTCGCGGCTGCAAAATTAACAATGCTTTTTCATCTGAAACAAAAGTTGTTTTCCTCCAGCCCTCTTATATTTGGCACAGCTTCTTTCGCAGAGGCATCCCTTGCCACTCGATTCGTTTTATATTGGTATGTTGATGTGTTCCACTTGATAATTGCATGATTTATTACCCCGCAACAGTGCAGCGTTATCGACAAAGTGGCGCATTATGGACAGCGGGTATCGTGTTTTAGCGGGGGACAAAATGACCATTCCTGCACACCATGGTTGCTTAGTAACGCACGATCATGTTGTGCAAACATTCAAATCAAATTCAAGTTCAGAAAAAACGGAAATGGAGGGGGGGGGGGGGGCTATTCCTACACTCATCTCTATTCATAGTCTATTCTCTTCCGCTCCCTGTGCGCAATCATACGCGATAGGTCCTCCAAACATTTGAATGAATCTGAATCTCTGCCTATTGTTATACAGTTGAACACACATACGTATATGCGGTGTCCTAACACGTATGTCATGCCTATCATAACATTGGATGGCACATGGAAGGTTAACATTTTGTAAAACCTTAACGTCGTCGGCACATACTCCGTGCAGTCTAAATATAATGAGCACACCGTCATTTTTAAATGGCGTTCCTGTAATTGCAACGCAGCTAACATCCTTTATGTTTAATAGGTGTTTTAAAAATAGCTAAAATAAATTATTGCAACTTTACAGTGAATAGGATAGGCGATTCGTGTTTGTACCACCCCTGCACCCCTCCCCCTCTCAGTTTCTTCCCATCTTTATTCATATTTGCATTTTACGTCTTTCTCTCTGCCCTTGCCTATATAACTCCTGTTACTTCCCCTGTCTCACCCCCTTTCCCTCCTACCTCATTCGTCTCCTTTAATCTTCCCCTTCCTCTCCTTCTCCGTCCCCCCATCCCGTTATCTTCTGTTCAGTTCTCTCCCAATCCATGTCCCTCCTTCCCCCTTTCTCTCCTCATCCCTTCCTCTCCTTCCCTTTCTTCTCTTTCACCTCTTCTCTCCAACCTCATTGCTCTCTTTCCTCAATCTCTCCTTCCAACTGTCCAACCTTCTGTTCTTTCCATTTCAATCGTCCCAATTCCCCCCCTCCTTCCCCTCCTTCCCCCTTCGCCCCATCATTTCTCTCCTCATCCTTTTCTCTCCTCATCCTTTTCTCTCCACATCCCTTTCTCTTCTCATCCTTTTCTCTCCTCATCCTTTTCTCTCCACATCCCTTTCTCTTGTCATCCCTTTCTCTCCTTATTCCTTCCTCTCCTTCCTCCTTTCTTCCACCCCTTTATCTCCTTCCATCTTTCTTCCTTCCCTCTATCTCTCACGAACTCTCTCCGTCTCTCCCCATCCGATTACATCCCCCCCTTTCTCCTCTCCCTCTTTCTCCTCTCACCCCCCTCCCTCCATCCCTTTCTCCCCCGTCCCCTTTCTTCCTCACCTCATTCTCCCAACGTCATTTTACCGAAGCGCTTCGCAGCACAACCGCGCTTTTGTCGGGTAACGGGGCAAAGCACTCTGCGCCAATAAATATCATTACGTTCGAGCGAAAGAGAAAAATGTATTTGGCATGGAATACTCATTGGCTGATACAATTCGGAGGAGCAGACTGGGAGATCAAATTAAAAACAAAGTGAATTGCGAAATAGACGGAGAGAGATCATCAGACGAGCGCCGAGGTAAATGCCCTCCGTAATGATAATTGCGAGCGAGGGTCGGAGATGGGGGAGGGTGCAGAATGAAAGGAACAGAGAGACAAAGAGAAAGTGAGAGAGGGAGGGAGAGGGGGAGGGGGAGGGGGAAGGAGGGTCAGATATCGAATTTACTTGAATTTAATTTAATTGAGCTGAATTTGATTCATGATAAAACAGACAAAAATACAGACACTCGGTTGATGATTGTGTATTCAAATATAATCCAGAACTGTGTCTCAATTAATGAAATTACTTTGATATTTAAGATTCTCTTTCCGCCTCCTCGTCCCCGTGTTCTCCTTCTCCTTCATCTTCATCTTCATCTTCTTCAACATCTTCATTTATTTCATCATCTTTTTCTTGATCTTCATCTTTTTCTTCGTCGTCATCTTTATATTTGTGCTTTGTTCTTACACTGTTTCTGCAATCCTAGCTCTTCCTTTTCTTCTTCTTTCCTTAAACCTTATCTGATTATCAGAATTAATGATGTTTTCCTTATCATAGATGGGTTAAAGAATCTCCCACTCCAAAGGGATAGTTCACCATGAAATGAAGTTGGTTTTGATAAAAGCAGAAGGATGTAAGAAACATATTAGTGAAAGTTTGGTGAAAATCCGTCAAATGATAGGAATGTTACGATCGTTTACAGTTTTAATTTTGTGACGTCACCTGCGAGGTGCCCTCCAGTATGTTGTGTAATTTTTTTTCTCAAAAAGGATATGCATCATATTGTTTGTGCACCTCAAATAACATTAGAAACTCGTTTTTACACACATACCTCTACGATAAAAATGTATTCCTTCATCACAGTTACAAACAGAGCAATTTATGTAATCATACAACACATGATATAATGGGAGAGCACCTCGCGCATGACGTCACAAAATCAAAATGTTAGAAGGTTATAATTTTCTTATCCATTGACGGATTTTCGTCAAATCTTCATCAATATGTGTTTTCATATTTCTGCATTTACTAAAACCAACTTAACTTCAGGGTGAGCTACAGTATCCCTTTAATCAGGTTTCTCTTCATTATAACACACATTTTAAACATTGCAGATCTGTTTTGCTTGTTTTGGAGAAAAATATCTAAAATTGTTTTTCAATATATGTCCTTGCAGTGTGGTAATTCATTGCCATACATCCTACACAATTACCCATGCGTTGGTAGGATTAGCCATGCGCCGGTAAAATTGGCCATACGTTGGTAAATGTTGCCATGAGTCGATAAATCCTGTCCGGTAATGTTTTTGCATGGACGCTGTAGCTCTGTGCACACAATTCGTACCGACCCACTCACACATGTGCATCATTTGTATACTACAGCTTTACTATGTTAACACAGAAGGGAAGGCACGCAAATTCATGTTTTATTTTTTATGATATTCTGACTACCAACATGATGAGCCAGTTTCTGTGCCTGTTGAAGGATAATGAGATAAAAACGATCATAAATAGTTTAACATATCAATGTTATTTTCTCGGATTTATGCGGGTGTAGAACCTTTCTTTAATCAGCGAAAAACAATTCCTTGAATGTAATTAGATCACGCATATATTGTTGTCGTGTTGACTAATGAAGTGGAAAGAGGGAATTAAATAAATGAAAATAAAAACGACATGCGTCGAGAAATTGCTTTATCTGACCATAACCATATGAGGCATTCTTGAAAACAAAACAACTTCATTACGTTATCAACCATTCCTAGCTGATTGTGATGTCGCCAGTGTTTTGCTTTTTCTGTGAAAATTATAGTTAATGAGCTAGAACGTCAGGAAATAAAATATAACGTAACACCACGACAAACATCGCAATATCAGAGCAATAACCAATAACCTTATTCAGCGAGGGTTTTTTCGCTCCGTTAATCGCGTAGCGTGCATTATAACGTGATTGTGTATAATCACGGAATGTTATCCTTTGAAAACTAAAACCTCAGCTGATTGTACAGCCATAAATAAGCTTAAATCGGCATAACACGAGCAAAGAAGCCACACGAATTTATCACGTCGATGTGTTGACCATTGCTAACTAAAATCTCAGTGTATTGTGCTACCGTGAACAGAAGCCAATAACATAGAGGAAAATCTTGAATTGGAAAATCATGGGAAAGGAAACCACAGTATGCTGCCCACTCAATAATCATCGGTGACTAAAAACCATATAAAAACCGGAAGTTAGAAAGAAAAAAAATCACAGAACCAGACAAGAAAAGGACTAAGGAAATCGCTCGAATGCTGGTGGCGAAATGTGAGTCCCGTTGGCCAAAGTAGTTCTCTGTCGACAAACGGCGTAAAACAAAATCCGCCAAGGGCCTTTTATAGATTAATACATTCAATTCCCCCCTGCATGTCAATGTTTAATGATATGTTGTGAACATTCTCAACGAGAGCTGTAAAGCCTCGGATAGTCATGAATGAAGTCTAAGACTAGTCTCTTTCGGGTAAAATCTTCATTTTCATCAAAAATATTTGCCGAAACAAAATCTTAAATCGTGCAACAGAGAAACGCGACGACATTGCAGTTAAACATGCATTCGTAAATGTTCGAACCGTTCTAACTTCATGGCTGTTAAACAATATCAAGTACATAGAATAAACATTTAATATGTATTCAGTCGCAATTGTTCAATAGTATTATGGTGGTTGCCTTGTCCTGATGTTTTTAAAATACATTTCAACAAACCTAGTGATATCATAATGTTATGACCATGCAAAATCATGATATTTCAAGACGAAATAATAAAGGAATTAATAAAACGCTGTTTCCTTGGTGATAAAATAATTAATACATTTCATTATCGTCTATCAACATCAACACAGCAACGTGTTTCCTAATACATGTATCATTTTTTCCTCATCACAAGCTGAATATGTATTGTGCAAATAATTAAAAAAAAAAACAGTCGTGTACATCGACGAGCCAAAATATGGAAATCGTTTTGTAACGAAATTAGATAATTGCCTAATTTAAATGAATTCAAAATTGCCATCACATGTTTCTTGCTTCTTTGAGCATGTGATTTTCACATAATATATATATGTTTCTATTTTAAACATTTCATGATAGCAAAATAACAGCAAATTATTTTTTTTTTCTTTTAAACATGTTTGTTTTTCTTTTTAAATGAATACGTCTGTTCTTTTATTGTTCCATGTTTGTTACTAGTTTTTTTTTTAGGTTTCTCTTTTGTTTGCATACTATTAATATATTGTTTTTATTTCCTTTGTTCAAATATATACGTATGTAATATTTTTAGCGTGCACGACATCAATGATAACAGCCTTTGGATGAAGTGGGCAACCGTGCTGAAATAAACTGAACTGAACTGAACAGAGCTACACGTGTGACACTCCCCGGCAAATCGTGTTTCAATGCGATACAAACGCCGTGCATAAAGTTTGAGGGCCTAGTGGTAATAATGATGGCAATCATATAATCAGGGGGATGTCCATGCGTCATGGCAGACACATTCTCCCGTGATCGTGCTCGGGGCCAATTCTTATGTGATGTCGGGTTCACGAGAAGGAATTCTAAATCAAACGAGACTGGGACTGAGAAGGCAGAACGGGTCTGTCAGGACTTCAGTTCCCGTAACCTTTACTACTGCTGTAGGATTTATAACCGTTAAAGATACAGGTTGTTCTTCTGGGGCATAAACCTCTTCCGAAGTTAAGAAAAGAAGCTGTGCTTCAAAATGCACACATACTGCTCGGTTCAAATGTGTCCCAAATTAAAAAGCTCATTGAATATTCATAGGATTATTACAATAATAATTATTTAATGGAATGTCACGAAACATGCTTCTAAAAAATTGGCATCCTGTTAATTTATATTGTGTAAATTTTAGTTTAATTGGAGTCGTAACTTTTCTAACATCATTTTCAAAAGAGTCAAAAGTCGTCTCTAACATTTATGTTATTAATACAACAAACAAGTCCCCCCCCCCCCCCCACACCTTATCCAAATAGCATGACTTTTCATCAGAACTGTCTGAAGCAAAATAAATCGACAGGATTGTTCCTAACTTATTTACTAACTTCTTAGTGAATCAGTGAGCACATATAAATGATACTTTCCAAAAGTCAAAATAGTAATTTTTAAACAAAATTTTGGCAGATGCTGTTTCTGGTGTAATTTTAAGTGATGTTGTTATTTGATCATCCATTGTTTGACCCCCTTACACCTCTCCTGACAATTTTCATTCTTTCCACGGTTCATGCATGACTAAACGAACCAATTTCATTTTCACACAGAAGTCAATAAATAAGTGAAGAAACGATCTCGCTAAGTTATTTTGCTTAAAACATGTTTTAAAATGAAGAATAAGTTATGCTATTTTGATTCGAGGGGATGTACTTTTTTGTGTGTTTGTGTGTGTTTAGATATAATATGTAGGTTTGTAGGTGTATAATTCATAGTAACTTGTGCTACGACGCCGGAATATTCAATATCAATGTGCTGAGCTCAGCTTAAAAAAATGGGCTTATTATCTACGTCTGGTCAGGTCCCGACCTGGGGGGGGGGGGGGGGGGCGGGGGGGGGGGATGCCACCCCTTCCATCCACACACACACACACACACACACACACACACACACACACACACACACACACACCTTTCATTACCTGTGATACTTTGGGTCAGTATGTCAACAGTAAGCATTGGATGTGATGAGTGCTTGCACCCTTGACCCAATCATCGCAAATGCCCTGGAAATGTAATTCCTTCATTACCGTTTATTAAGCAACTTTTTAAGGTTGAGATCGGATTGTTTTGACGGCAACTTTTACGTGAAATATAAGGGCCCGCGCGGATTGTACCGTACCAGAGTAGTGAGTAGTCAGTGACGGGGAAGGGCAGGGGAGCGAAGGGTGGAGCGGTAGCATGGCAGTCGAGTGTGTCTTCCATAGTACTGTTTTTGCAGTCTTTTTTTCCTCGACTTAATTTTTCTTCTTCAATATTTCAAGTGGTCGTGAAATCGTTTCTTCAAAGAAGGGCTAGATCAAAGAAACGGGAACATGTGACTTAAACATAGATCTTTATAAACCTCTTTTTAAAAAAAGATATGTAATAGAAGTTTGAGGGGTATATCGCTTGTTGCTTTATCATCGTACGTGTACATGACTATGGTATCCTTAGAAAGCTTGATGAAATTCTTTTGACGTTTGTGTGCTACATGCTATGATTACGCAATAGTGGGAGGTGCACTTCTCTTGAATATAGAGCACAGTCAGAAGTAAAATATTGCAAAACTCATTATTTTCACGATCGAAGGCTCCATTCCTTTTGAAGATGCAATATGTTTGAATATATAGGGCCGAGGTGACGGTCGGTGCACGTCTTGCATGAATGTCAACTATGTAACGTTCGCTTTATCATAGTAATGATGAGGGATGGAACGTGAGCTCATCATCATCCAAATAGGTTTCATCCACGTAAGCGGAAAACACACAAATACACAGTTTGCAGGGATGTGGACGGCCATGCTTCGCCGCATCAACATCGTTCAAACTCCATTCACGTGCAATACAAACGAAACATTTTGCAACATGTTATTTTTGTCCTTGCTGCATATTCAGAAGATTTGTGCATTTCATGATTGCGTAAGCATTACGAAAGATACATCAATGTCAGGACGAATTATCAGCCACGTACAATGATTAATTTAACAGGTGAGTACCCTTCAACCTTGATGTGCAGAACTTTTTTGAGGTTATAACATTTGTCCTGTTATTATTATCCCTTCTATTTTGTCATGATACGCCAAGCTTAAGACCATCGATCTACATACCGATATATATCCAGTGAGTAACATATCGATGCCGATGCCCATCGATATCGATGTCGATGACATTCGTACATTCGTTGCTGTTCTTGTTGTTTATGTTGGTGGCGCTCTACAGAATGGATATTCTTTGAAGGCCTAATCAGTGTTGTTTGAGCTCATCAAGAGACTTATAAGATAAGATAAGTTAAGAAAACATTTTATTAACCTTATCGACCCCCTTTCGGGGTATTAGGGGTTCAACATATTATACAATAACCATAAAGTATTTATATACACAAGGAGAATAAATCAAATTACCTCTTCAGTAATTACATCATTAAGTGCACAAAATTTCTTACATTCCATTCTACCACTACATCAATTACTATTCTGTGAAATCAAATATCTTCTTCGCGAAACTCAGACTGATGTGTGCCCCTTTTTCGTATTACACCAAATTATCTGATCATAAGCACCCATGTTCTCCCTCTCACGCAGGTTCGTTGACGATCTTATAATCCATACATTATCGCAAAGAATGATCTTTCTTTGTGCAGGCCTCCCCCTAGCTTTTCACATCACGTCCTCATCACCAGATGATTCATTTGGTTTTACCGTGGTAATGTTATATCCATGGCAACAATAGACGTGATTATATTGTTCCCTCTATCGTGACCTGTTTCACCATTGCCTTGTCCTTCTTTCTCAGGTGAACCCGTTCTCCTCCCGTTTTGACGAACAAGCAAACTCATTTTCTTGTGCTCGTTGTCATTCCCATGTCTCTGTCTTGCCCGTGCTCTCCTTCGGATACGGGATAACTGAGACGACATAATTAGGCCGAAAACATTACTCTGATAGGCCTTGATCCACACAGAATAATGATCACACGATAGCACCCATCTCTTGATCAACACGGTATTACCTTATGCTGAAAAGAAGCCATATAGGTTTTAAATTAACACCAGTCGATGGGGGTATATTACACACATAAGTTTTAACACGTTTGCCGTTAAATATCGTAACAAGAGTGTTGGTTATAACACCCGTAATACTAAAGGTACATGTATATACAAGCCTAGTTTTTCTTATAGCCCCCCCCCCCCCCCCACACACACACACAACTAACATTAAGTTTCAATTATAGTTCATCGATATACATTATTACTGAAAAATACAACTTCTCATCATTCATATTCTTGTAACATTTTGTTGAATAGTCAATTAAAGTATACCACGAAGGAAGTTTCAATTAATCACTTTATCTTGGTCTTAATTTAATACTTTCTTGATATCAAATTCAAATTCTAACACATTTCAAACAACGGCACGTTTACTGCTGTTCAAGTTAACCAATGTAGCTCGCTACATACATTCTCGAGTATTAACTCGAGGACGCTCCACAGTTGTATGTACACAGATGTATGTAATGCTCCACAGTTTTCTCTCTACTCGCAGCATATCGCAACTATCATAATATCATGGGGCACACTAACCAAACAAAACAAGTAAGGTCCAATGGTATCATGAATACCTTTCTCTCTCTCCCTGTATGTTGTCTGTCTCTCTAAAAATCGAGACATATAAACAATAGTAACTAGTAAGCCAAATGAACAAAGACATAAACATACTTAAATAGATTAACGTGTCATGCACGCATGCGATTTCCTGGCGAATGGATTGGCACCACAGGCCTCGGGCGAGACACATCCCCTATTTAGCATGACACATTACTGTCACACCTTGATATTGTTGTCATTTTTCTTTTCAATGTTTGTCATGATTTTGTCCTTCTTTTTTCCGTTCAACATGCACGTACGCCACGACCTAGCCTTAGATGTCAGACAGTACGTGACTCTCTCTCTCTCTCTCTCTCTCTCTCTCTCTCTCTTTCCCTCTTTCTCTCTCTCTCTTTCTCTCTTTCTCTCTCTCCCCTCATTACTCTTTCTATCTCTCTCTCTCCCTCTCTCTCTCCTTCCTACTCTTTATCTTCATATCTCTCTCTGTTTCTCTTTCTCTCTTCCTCCCTATTTTTCCCTATTATCTCTCCCTTTATTCAATTTTTTGTATCCCTCTCTCCTTCTCCCTATCTTCCTATGTATCTCCCCCCCCCCCTCTCCCCTCCCTCTCCCCTCTCTCTCTTTTATATTACCTTCGTCTATCTCTCTGAGATCGACCTCATCACCCACCCCTCACCTACAACCAGGGACTTCTAGAAGCAAACGTCATCATTATAAGCTTCCTCAAATCGGCAAAACTTCGGTGGAGAAACCCAAAAGCATTATCCTTAAGTGGAACATACATCCATGGCATATTCAAATATCATTAAAGAAAACAATTTGGAGCATGAACTTTGCAAACATATACAAAAAAAAACACGAAATGATTTGTACAGCATTAACAAGGAACAATTATTGAAAAAGAGATTTGAGTTTATACATAATGTATTAATACATGAACAATAATTGTAAGTAGCACAGACAATTGCAGAAGTTGAACCGGGTCCTCTTATATTAGTATGCAAGAACTGAAGAGTAAAGGTGTGCTATGATCGTTATCTAAATTATTGCTATTTTTATTCCGATGATTCCATAAAATCCGTACGATCGTTAAACTTGTCTCTTAACGAGGACAATTGGACGATTTGTTTCATTCCTTTTCCTCTGTTGCGTTAGGTTTCTTTCGTTCAGCGCTAAGTAACCTCGACCCCATCCAACTGTCTGACAGACAAAGAAGAAGTTGTCAATGCACAAGGCGATATTGATATACCTAGTATGGTACGCGCGTAAACTCTCCACATTATATTATATTGGCTTAGACTGATGTGGAGTGAATGTTGATATACTGCTAATATTCAATCTTTTACCAAGTTCTCATCCTAATTTCTCTTGTCATTTCTTTTAACTGCCTTCTCTCCTATGTTCTTCTGTTGTGTTTGTTGCATGTTATCGTCTTTGTATAGTCTTATTTGTCTTTAACCCCAAACTGCAGCAATGATCATTATAGGCAAAGTTTATTTCTTACTACAGGGGCACTAAAGCGTGTAAACAAATATTAATGAATTGATGCTTGAAACTGTAAGCTTATAGTCGCTTCTGGGCTAGACTTTATCGACTAGAACAACTAGAACACAGCACTCACAAATAACGAATACCAGGAGTTGAAATTCTATCAAGCGAGGCGGCGTGTCACTTCTCCGCCTGAACTCATCGCATGGGCTTGCATCAGAGTCCGCTGGTTGGCGACACGTAGCGACTACTATCAATAGACCACCGGTCTCTCTACACGAGTCATCGATAAAGTCTAGCCCGGTAGGTCGGGGGGAAATAGAGACAGAGAGAAGGTGCGGACACTTCGGTTTGTCAGCCTTAGTATGGTGATATCAAATTTCACAGGTATTGAACGCATTTAATTAATAACCAGTAAAGGGTTTGACTCGTTTTACGTTTTACTTAAATACAAACATTGATCAATTCTGTTTTCCGTCAGCAATCAAATCTTGACACTTCTTTTTCAGTTTTCAAGTCATATCACGCATTAACATCCTAACATTATATGCTTAAGAATGTATGACTGGCTTGCAATCATAATAAGGGGCTTCGAAACATAGGCTACTCTCCCAGTCAATGCCCGAACCACTACGCCATGAAATAACCCAACCCAAGATTCCAGACGCTATTCTTTAGTCCATGTATACAGTCTAAAGTAGGGATTAACGTTCAGAAAGCAGAAAGTTCGTTATAAAACGCAACATTATAATGTCATGGTCACTGGTTTGTTGAATGTGAGTATAATGCGTCTCTGTTTTTTCAATTTCCTTTCAACTTTTTCAGGTGCAGTAACATCGAAATATTCATTGATAACCTATATCCATGATAGCTATACCCACACAAAATACTAAACTTTTCTTTCTTTTTTCTTATGCTGTATAACTACTTCGGGTTTCGATCACAACTACCATCACCACTCCCTCTTTCTACTTCCATTTCATCTCATTTATTTTCGGTTTAAGCACCGACAACTGAAGCTAGCCTTATGGTGTAACCGAAAGTTTTACTATTTTCTAAATACAAGTAGAATTTATCAGTACACTCTCACCATGAAAACATTCGAGGAACATTAAAAAAGCATGATCAGTCCAATCATATAGAGCTCGTGATTCTTAGGCCTATACCTCCTGGCCGAATAATCACATTGACCTGTATTGTGAACAAAATGAACATATTTAGCAAAATAAACTTGGATTCAAATCTATTGGATCCAAATACAACAACATGAAGCAATGTTATGGATTCAGTATATTGATTTTGTCCTCGGATTCACTGTTGTAAGTTGACTTTGTCCACATAATAATTACAACGAATAATTGAAATCACCCGCTGTTGTGATTCTGTAATGAAAATGAATAATTGTTTTGTGGCGCATTAAATTATTCTTTCTATGTTTAATACGAGGTCTAAGTTAAACCACCGATGGAAATATGGGCCATTGTATTTATACAAGACACACAGGAATGAACTCCCTTCTGTCTAAGAACTTGTATGGACGTATAAAACAGACAAACATACAGAAACGAAACGAAAATGAGACACTTTTATTCCAAAGATTTTTTGTACAGACACAAAACAACAAACAGCGCGTGCTCATAAACATTTTTTGTTATAATCCAGGTAACATTTTATTATACTTGTCTAGACATTCATTGAAAGTGATTAAGTCTTTTTATTGCATATATTTTGATACCATTACATAAAATGAAAGTAACATAAAGAGAATAGAATGGAATTGATCATAAATATGTTATAATTTTACGGAAACGTGACACAGTTCTGTCTCCATTCAGCCAGAATGATAATTTGCTGGCTTTTATTAATAACTTATGGTCAATGTAACATTGGAAGAGAACACAAATTGTATGGTGTTCTCATTGCAATTCACCCACTCATCCTAATGTTATAGCTATTGAAACAAATCCAGACTGTTTAAACTATTATAATCACATTTTCACCAGACATCAGCCTTTAGGGCATCCTATTCTAGTCGAATCATGACATAAAACAGTTGTTAGTTTCGCGTGATCATGAAAATACGTGAGCTATTAAGAAAAAACTATTTCTGCGCGCTATGATTTTCTTACTTCCACAGCTGTGCTTCCTCAAATACCCCATTACACATGATTCAATACATCTACCATATGGATCCCAAATTAGAAATAACAATGATTAAAAACTCAACATTTCATGATGATTGTAGGACGGGCGTCAGACGCAAAAACCTATTTTCAGCAATGGTGCGAAATTGCAGTTGGGGAAACACTGACGGGGCGATAACGTGCAACGACCGGCGGCTGATCTAGGCAACATGTACATTACGTAGGTCTATGTTTTTCCTTTTCATTCCAGTGACGTTGGTGATTTTTCCTTTAAAATCTCTTAATGGCAGTTGCTTAAGGCTGACAGTTTTACAGGCTGCCACAATGATGATTAACTTGACTTTTAATACGTTCCTTCTAATTATTCGCACTCAAGAACTTTGTGCGTGTTTGTATAGATTTAATATAATTTGGCTCGCAAGAGAAGGGGATATATTCTTAAAAAGTACAGTGAAGTATGAAAAAACGTTTCAAAGAATTTAAATACATTGTGTTCCCACTGCAACCATTTTCTGCAATTTAACATAATGAATATTCCAACTCCCATGGCAATCCAAACATGCCTAGTTATGTACACAACTCTTGTACTAGCCAATAACCATTGAAAGATTCATTTTGTCTCCTTTTACAGCGTCTCGATCAACGCGATGCTGTACACATGGTCATTTCTTGTCATTTCTAAGATGATAATGTATAGGCGAAAGGAGGATCGAATTGTTTTCAATTCCCGAAAGATTAGATAAAAACATGTACTTTTTCGAGTAACATTCGGATCTTGCAATATCACTGTTAATGTATATATCACAAACTGGACCTATCATTAGTTGTGTAAGTCATGCAATATATCGGTACATTTTGAAGACGTGTACAAATGGACATACCACCTTCTAGCAGCAAAGTGTTTATTCAAGATAGCCATCTAAAAGAACTGCTCATAAAGTGTCTCAATTAAGTGGAATGAGTCAATTCACATAAAACATAGCAGTGTCAAACAGAAGAAAATTTATGTAAATATAAACCTAACATAAACAAATCGATTGCAACTTGTTATTATCATCAAAGTCTCACAATTTTGCATGTTTATCACAGCTCGAACCATATTTATCTATAATAAAAGCTTCAGCTTCCCCATGACAAATTAACATGAGTGAAAGAAATGTAAGGGGAATATCACCATTGACCATCCCTCCACACTTCAATAAACTTATATAAAACATAAAGAGCGAAAACTTTCTCCGCTGGGAAGCATATTTATTTCTCCTCGCGATTCGAGCCCGGGTCTCTATGTGAGTACGCCATGGCCTTATCATGCTTATAGGCGAGGTCCAGTCCAAACAAATATCCCCCCCCCCCCTCCCCTAAAAGCAGAACAATCTGGGAACCAGATCAACAAGTTTGAGGATAATTTCACAATTTATACGAAAGTTGTGAATGATTAAATAATACTGAGTTTTGAACAGGATTTCACTTTTGAAGACGAGGCCACGGACACGCTTGGGAATCGAACATCATTTTACTGCATTATGTAAATTTCTGGATTAACCTAATCGGACGCCAAATAAAAAACATTGCATATTGTTATTGATTCAATTTTTTCTTCGCAGTCACTGTGGTATATTGAGTTTTCCCACATAATAATTGCAGCATATCATTGAAATTACCATCTGCTGTGATAATGTTTTCGTGACAGCATGAGGTTGTTAACACATGTATTCCCACAAAGTTAATCTACGTTAAGTACGCGGTAAAAGTTTGAAATACCGTTGTGAATACAGTCCATTGACCTTCACCTACGAACACTCACTCTTTCTCTAACTTATTCACTCACTCACTCACTCACTCACTCACTCACACACATACTCACACACTCACACACTCTTTCTCTAACTTATTCACTCACTCACACACCCTTTCTCTAACTTATTCACTCACTCACTCTTTCTCTAACTTATTCACTCACTCACTAACACACTCTTTCTCTAAGTTATTCACTCCCTCACTCACTCTTTGTCTAGCTTATTCACTCACTCACTCACACACTCTTTCTCTAACTTATTCACTCACTCACTCACATACTCACTCACACACTCACACACTCTTTCTCTAACCTATTCACTCACTCACTCACTCACTCACACACTCACACACTCTTTCTCTAACTTATTCACTCACTCACACACTCACACACTCTTTCTCTAACCTATTCACTCACTCACTCACTCACAAACTCACTCACACACTCACACTCTTTCTCTAACCTATTCAATCACTCACTCACTCACACACTCACACACTCTTTCTCTAATTTATTCACTTACTCACTCACTCACTCACTCACTCACACACTCACACACTCTTTCTCTAACCTATTCAATCACTCACTCACTCACACACTCACACACTCATTCTCTAACTTATTCACTCACTCACTCACTCTTTCTCTAACCTTTTCACTCACTCACACACTCATACACTCTTTCTCTAACTTATTCACTCACTCACACACTCACCCACTCTTTCTCTAACTTATTCACTCACTCACTCACAAACTCACTCACACACTCACACACTCTTTCTCTAACCTATTCACTCACTCACTCACAAACTCACTCACACACTCACACACTCTTTCTCTAACCTATTCAATCACTCACTCACTCACACACTCACACACTCTTTCTCTAACTTATTCACTTACTCACTCACTCACTCACTCACACACTCACACACTCTTTCTCTAACCTATTCACTCACTCACTCACTCTTTCTCTAACCTTTTCACTTACTCACACACTCATACACTCTTTCTCTAACTTATTCACTCACTCACTCACACACTCACACACTCTTTCTCTAACTTATTCACTCACTCACTCATTCACTCACACATTCACTCACACACTCACTCACTCATTCACACACACAAACTCATTCATCCATTCACTCACTCACTCACTCACGCACTCACACACTCACTCACCCATTCACTCACTCACTCACTCGCTCACTCACTCACTCAAAACTCACTCACTCATTCACGCACACACCAACTCATTCATCCATTCGCTCGCTCACTCACTCACTAACCCACACACACACTCACACACTCACTCATTCATCCACTCACTAACTCACTCACTCACTCACTCACTCACTCGCTCACTAACTCACTCACTAACTCACTCACTCACTCACTCACACACTGCCCTCATTCATCCATTCACTAACTAACTAACTCACTCACTCACTCGTCCAATCACTCACTAACTCACACACTCACTCCCTCCCAAACACACACACACAATTACTGACTCCCTCACAAACCACACACACACAATTACTCACTCCCTCACACACTCACCTTCACACATACACACACACTCACTCACTCACTCACTCACTCACATACACACACTCACTCACTCACTCACTCACTCACTCACTCATTCACTCACACGCTCACTTTCACCCACTCACTCACTCAAACAGCCTGCGGCTATCAACATGTTCAAACTGAAATTGACACATCATATCATAAAGTTAAGGGATGTCAATTGTTTTACAAGCATGTTTAGTGACATTTCATTAATAGCTGTTCTTGTAATAATCCCGTGAATATTCCATGAGATCTTCTCTTTTGGGAAAATTTGGACCTAAAAGTGTGTGTGCATCAGAACACAATAATATCCACTGTGTATCTCACCTATTAATCCTCTAGGAACCGCCATCACAGTGTCATTAAGAATATATTATGCTTCTTGCAAAATGTGCGTGACTTAATGACTTTTAGATGGCCCGTCCCTTTAACCAAAATCTGCAAATTTCATGAAAGTTTGCACATATTTAGCACAGTGTATCTCTGGGATACCAACTGTGAAATTTTAACGTCATGGGTGCTATAACTCCCGTAGAAAAAAATTAAAATCTAACTAGTTTTCACTGAGATTTGATTCCAATTGATTGCCGAACGTTGACACAATTTGAAATTACGACTATTTTCGTGGTACGAAAAAGAAAGCTCGATCAATTATCGAAGATCACTTCCTCAAACCCGAATATTACGCTCTGTCGATACCAGGGAAAGATTATACATGTATAGCCACTCTTTCTCAAATGATGACAAAATCAGGAAACTTTCAGAGAAGGTCTGCAAAAACGGGACGGGCTACATTCAACGCACGAATGGCCACCTGCTCTTGTGTTAAATGAGATATCCCAATTTATTCTTGATTAAACATAGTGGGAGTGAATTTCTGCCAACCCTATTCAAATTTGACAAATCATAAACTTTGTATTTAGACGCTTGTCGACTACAAGAATTTTAATCTACATCGATCAGATTTCAACTTAAACTGATGGGAATCAAAATCATTGAGAATATGATTTGGCACACAAGAGCAGGTCACCACTCGTGTTGGGTTGGAGAAAAAGAGAGAGAAAAACAACTTAAGACAAAGAGAGGGGTAGAGACACACCTTGGTTAATGCAGGAGGATAGCATGAGAGAAAGAGAGAGAGAGAGAGAGAGAGGGAGGGAGAGAGAGAGAGAGGGGAGAGAGCGAGAGAGAAGAAAAATAGGAGCGAAAAAAAAAACACACACAGAAAGAGATGGGGTAGGGATATATGTAGTATATTGGCACGTATAATACCGGAAAACCCCTGGCCGTACTCGATTGAAAGACTGTTTCGCATGTTGCACAAATATCAGCCACTAATATGATGCAAGCGTGTTTCAGCGATGTTTTTACCGACAACACACATCGAATTGTTTCATCGCTTCAAGTAAGAGTTATCAGTTGAGCGTTATCAAATTACGCTATTCCGAACACCCACCCCATCCACCCATGTCAAATCTATCTGATCAAATTTCATTTTTTTGCCTAGAATATAACGTGTTCTGGAAAATATTGAAGGGAGACAGTGGGAGAGAGAGAGAGAGAGAGAGAGAGAGAGAGAGAGAGAGAAGGAAAAAAAATCTGACTCCACGTGTTTTCGACCCTGTGACCCGGCATACGTTTGGCTCGCACGTGCACGGTTAACATGAGTCGAGGGTTGCAATCTTTCTGTTATTTTTCGGTCTTGATTTACATGTTTTTCTTCTTCTTACTTATTCGGTGAGCACGTGACATAAACTTTCAATTATGCTCCGTCTAATATTGTGCATGATCTATTTTACATAACACAGAAAATAATCTGCTGGCTTCAACCCAACACAGATGAAGGCATAAAAATGCCTCTACATGGATATGATGTATCATACAACAGAATTAAACTAATACAATGTGTTTACTTTTTTGTCTATTGTGGGCCAATAGTTAAGAGCGTACAATTCAAGTGTGTCTGTCAAGGGCACTGCATCTGTCCCATGTGTTTTAAGTGAGGGGGTTCCTCAGGGTTCAGTTATGGGGCTATTATGTTTCTCTATGTACACAGCTCCATTGAAAAATGTAATAGAAAAGTGTGGCATCGGCAAAATGATATATGCTGATGATACCCAAAGTTCTGTTTCAATATAAAAATGTACTAGTCGTGCCACAGTAATAAGTCAAATTGAATCTTGTTTGTGTGAAATACAGGAGTGGTCACTGCAAAACAATCGAAAGTTAAATCTAGGAAAAAATGAAGTTGTGCATGTAAAACCTCGTGATAAATTACAACCATCGCTGTCAATAACGGTCTCTTATATTCCCGTTTTTGTCAGTTTCAAAAGCACGTGACCTTGGAGTTATTGTTCAGGATGATCTGAATATGAACACTCACATTGATAATATTTGTAAATCGGCTGCCATCGGACTCAATAGGATTGGGAACATTAGGCATTTTTTGGATAAAGCGACCACAGAGAGGCTCGTTCACGCATTTATATTTAGTTACTTAGATTTCAATAATGGTCTGTTTCTGGGAATCCCTGAGAATCAACTAAATAAACTCCAACGTGTACCGAATTCAGTGGCAAGGCTTGTGACGCGAAAAAGGAAATTTGAACGCATAAATCCGATCCCACGTAGTCTCCACTGACTTCCGATAAGGACTCGTGTTCAGTTTAAATCCTCACTCTTGTATTCAAATGCCTTTGTGGAAATGCTCCTGTCTATCTTACTAAACTCATCAAACGATACCAGCCTAGTCGTAATCTTCGTTCTCAATAAAATAATATTTTCTCTGAAATTCGTGTAAAATCTAAGACATTCGGTGATAGAGCTTTTGGAAATAAGGCACCCAAATTGTGGAATAACCTCCCCCAAGGCATTAGATCATTGACAAACTTCGATCAATTCAAAGCAACACTATAAAGACGCATCTGTTTGATAGTTATTTTCAAATTCTCACATAGCCAATGTTTACGTTCACACGCATAGAGACTATTTGAATGGTATTATGCGTCTCTAAGAATTGATTATTATTATTATTATTATTATTATTATTATTATCATTATTATTATTACTTCTAATGAATAGATGGTGACACCATGAAAGGTCCATAGTTCACCGTGCGTTTACCAGCCCATGCCTGTGCATGGATTTGTCAATGCAGACCACCTTATACTTGTCCACAAGTATGTCTCGTTATATATATATTTATATAATTGAAAACGTGTGGTTTTTGTCATTTGTTGTGTTTGCATACAAACTGTAGAAATGCAACACATAGTAAGTCGTAATATTATGATTTGTATAAATGACGGAATTCGTGCAGGTCTGGTTATCCCGCAATCGACATTGTGAAAACCAGGGATGTGTTATGGAAGGATATGAAACAACATTCTTTCTTTGAGCCCATGCATGGCACCGCCGAAAAAAATTATGTGGTCTCAGCATGTGCTTTTCAGGTGTTTTAACAATAGCGAACAGGATTACCTAGCAACGGTTTTACAGAGAGAATAAAAGAAATTTAGAGTCTTATTTCGCTTGTCCACTTCTGTTGGATTGCATCAATGCTTTTGTGAGGAAAAGAGATATCAGCGAACAAAAATAAACAGTTTTTTAGTAAAATATCTCAGCTGCACGCAAATTCACGCAAACTCTGTTAATGAATATAAACAGTTTAATATATAATTTTGCTAATGATTGAATCCTACATTTCCGGAAATCTCCGGAAAGTGAAGAAATTTATTAATTATGTAAGTAAGAATATTATCTTATATCTCCGTCTGTGCTTCATTCGACAATTATTTAGATAAAAAAAAAGACAGGATCTTAAGTAG
>OZ022581.1:5611675-5691675 GCA_963669155.1 Arbacia lixula | reverse complement strand
TATCAACGAGAACAAAAAATGATGAAACTTGGTGCATACATCATCCTAAAATGTCACGACACAATCTTTGAAATAGCAGTACCATCAAGCGTAATTCGGTACTTTCTTCACAGTATCATGCGTGGATATAAGATGCAAATTGTTTGATCCTTCCCCAGTTAATAAAGATAAACACCATGAACTTACATTTTTTTTAATGAGCTATCGTTTGAGATGTAGGTATGTCAACCGACTCTTGTTTTATACAGCTGATGAAAGATCCATGCATATCCTAGACTCATAAAAACCCGAATCTTAAGCTATATTATTGTCCCTAGAACATTGATGATTTCCAAACAGATATTATATTAGACCTATAGGGTTAGGCATGTAATTGGTTTTAAGTTATGTTGATGACACTAACCGAAGCATTTGTTAAATAATAATAAAAAAGATCAAATTATCAGAAGATTGTGATGCTTTAGTATATGTATTGGTAGGTTCCTGACTTGATATGCACGCATGCTCTATTCTGGTACATTTTCTCCTTTCACAAATCAGTACAATGCATTTTAATAACCGTTTCCTTTAACTTATTTGATTGTAATGGATTGTATTAGGCCTATTTGTATTTTGTTATATTTTTTTTTCTGGATAATAAAACATTATAAAGTTAAAAGTTTGAAGATTACGGTACCCAAATGGACTTAATGAAGAAATGCATGTGCATCAACTCATCAATTTGTTTTGTTATTGTTAACATGATATTCTTTTAAAGCCCAGAAACTGGAGGCCTGTATACGGGGGAGACAAAATGAAAAAGGATGGATGAATACACAGCTTATGCAGCTGCATAGAACTAGGGTATACGAGAGGACAGGTTTGCCCACACGGCTGGGCTCGGCTGCCGGTGACGAGAGCTCTCGGGCCGAGGCAGCCACATGTTGCCCTTTTCTCATCGCTGAGCTCCGGGCAAGACGGGGCAAGGTGGAGGGGGTAAGCCGTTACCTAACAGCTTCAAGTTAACTTTCGCCTGAAAATACCCGATGGTACTCTTCTCGGTCCTTTACGTGCCAGAAAAAAACGGCTGCTCGATGAAGTTTGTGTGAATTACTTGTGAAAGACTGCTTCGATGGCGCATTAAGAGTTAAACAGCACTCCGCAGTAGGTCCTCCGGCTTTGCTGTTGACGGGGAAGTGTTTCTTCAAAAGCATCTTACTTTCTCAAAGACACATAGGCCTAATACTCTCCTTGTCAGCCAGGTCCAACCAGTTCTTTCTCTTCTCCTCTTGTAGATTCTACTTCATTTCAATAAAAACAACAACATTCCCTTGAGAAAAATCCTGTCAATGATCTGACTGTACCTATGTTCACTATCATGTAAATGAACGAGAACTGGCACTCCCAAAAGGTTATTAAAACTTCCCAAAACAAAAGTATAATTCGTTTCATGACGTACGCTTCACACCCACTTTTTTGTCCTTCAATATATACATGTACTAAAGTACATGTATTTATTTGGAACATGAATAAATTGACTTGTAATTATGTAGGCTTTTATCGTTGTTTCCTTCAAAAAAAAAAAAAAAAATACGGCATAGAACAGCCCCATATACAGTCATGATAGACAGACTAGAACTCGTTTATAGTTTGTCTGGAGTAGTGATTGATCGGCTTATTGCACGTCTGATTTCAGGAACGTAATATTTATTCGAATGTTTTCATAAGTGTTTCATTATGGGAATACGAAGAGGCATGAAATAAACCCAAATAGTTGTAAAAGTTTATTAGATCTGGGTCATTCAATAACTAATTTTATAAGCAGATATATCAGAACAAAGTTCAGAAGTTTGATAACAGTCCCAATACAAACATGACTAATAGTTGTATACATATTTATCATCCATCTGTTAACTTCATTAGCTGTGGGCAATATTACGATATATTTTCTTTATTGTCTGATGAGAAAATGGTATAGTTTGACAAATTCACTCTGCTTGCATAAAATGTACCACGGCCCAAAATATCGGGTTGTATTCTCGCTCATTTCCTCGCATCTTCAAAAAGTGTCCAAGGAAACGAAAAGGAAACGTGAAAAACCGTAGATTATCACTCTTATGGAAATGAGTATACAGTGTAACATACAATGTGACTTAAGTGACATACCTATGCCTTAGGACGCTAGGGAAGGGAATTAGTCAATCCTGTTAAAGTACCTCATCTGGACCTAACATTATCATAATATTATTGGTATATTATCGCAATTATTAACATCACCATTATCATCGACATATCATTATTGTCGTAATTGTCATCATCTTTATCGCCATCTTTAAATCATTATCGTAAACATTTTCATTATCATCGTCATCGCATCATCACTACTGTTCATATCATCATTGTCCTCATCATTTATTATCATCAGCATCATCATCATCATTATCAATCACTCTAGCATCTAATTGTGAGGAGTGTGAGGAATTACAATTTAAACTAAAGTACTTTAAAACCTGCGTGTTAATTCTTGTCTATGTTACATTTCTCAACGTGATGCATGAAAAAAGGTGATCAGCGTCTATAAATATATTTGTTTCCCTTAGAAACCATTTTTATTGTATTTTGGTGTTGATATTGTTCAATACATAACAAGTACTGTTCTATTTCGAAAAATTGAACGTATTATGTCTACATGTATATGAATGCATATTTTATGTTTATTATGTACGTGAATAAACCAAAGATATGAAATTATTATCATCACCATCAACACCATAATCATGACTATGATCATATCAACCTCAACCATATCATAGTTATCATCATCAATCAAAAGACATTCAAGGAGAATCTGTGCAATATCTTTCAAAATATCAATGATGCTGTATTCAATCACCACCCAGCCAAGCAAACATTCATGCATTTCACATAAACAAGGAATCACAAAAAAGAATGCTAAGGAGTGAACTTAGCTCTGGAAACATGTTATTGTTCTTAACATGATTTTAATATACAATCATAGTAAGGGATGTGTCACCAATCTTCTACCCAAGGAGCAAAACCCATTTTAGTAATATCAGAAAATAAACATTTTTTGGGGAAATTGTACAATATCACATTCTTTGGCCAAAATTGAATATTTTTGCAAATCATATGAGATATCAAATTAAAGGGGGTCAAATTTTCCACAATACAGAACCATAATTGAAAAAGGCACTTTACTACATGGTACAACACATTTACAAAGAGAAATGCATGGTATAAACCAACATATCAAATACGTAATTACTGTGCATACACAAACTTAGGTTGTGGGCTTCTTTCAACATCATTCAATGCATTTCTGAACACAAATCAAATTAAAAATTAATGAAAATGAATAGTTTTACCGACTGATTGGAACATTGAATTAAAAATGTAGTTCGGTACCCTACTCCCAACTTAAACATCTCATTTTAAGGGACTCATTTGAATAAATAATGTGCAGCATCACTTATGTGATAAGACATGATTACTGTGTGTAGGCAAACAAAAGATATCATGGTTAACAAAAAAAAAATTGATCAATGTTGCATTTGAGAAAATAAGCTGAGCTTGAAAAGAAAGCTACAATGTGATATATTTCAATGCATGATTTGAATCTTCACTATTCAGTCTCCTACCTCACAAAGCGAATCTGCATGTTAAACATCGCTTATGAAACAATTCAAAGAATGCTCAAAATCACAAAGAACTATAAAATATCACGGTACACAGCGCTATCAGATTCTCAGCCAAACTTGTTGACCTGCAATACCTCCAGTCTTGTAGTCAAGCAAATAATGCTTTATGTTGGTGCAAGAACTCTCTTTTAGTCAAGAAAGTTCTGAGTTCTATTACAGTCATCTTCTGTAACATCTTGTATGAAATCTCCATCTTCCAGTATAGTAGCAAATACAGTGCAAGTAATGTGATTGTTTGCAGTATCCTACTAATATAACAGTCATTGCAACATTCTTAGTGTCTGTCTGATTTCTCTCAAACTAACACTTATTTGCTTTTTGAATTCTCTGCTTTTGTGGAAATCGGCTGGTTTTTCGGGGTTTAACCCCTTTAAAATGGGTTGCGTGTGACACCTGTTAAGTCAAAATGAAACTGAGAGTTTCAATTAGCATCTGAATGGGGTACTATTTGGACATCTGGCTACATAATAACCTGTTGGACATTAGTCCAACAGGAGAAACCTATTCACACCAGAGGGTTAAGCTGATTCTAATCTGTTCTAAGCATGTAGATGAACAGGCCCATGTCTTTTAACGAGTTGTAATTGATCACAACTTAACTTGTGATTGACACAAACTTGTAACTCAGTACATTAGAGATAGAGGATTGGACTTGCGATCAATTCAGATCAATTGCAACTGTTTATAAGACAGGGTTGTGGACTCTGGTAGATTTTGAGGAGGTTTTGGGCGGATTAGCTGAAACTTAAGTCTTGAGTCCGGAGACACCTGTGTGCTATTGTCTGTACAAGTCTGCTCCATGGTGCATGCGGTCAATGGGGGCACTACCTGCATTATGCAACGCGGTTCATATGTAAACAAGGAGAGTTTTTCACTTTTCCTGAAAATCTTTGAGAAGCTAGGACTGAGATTTCATACACTTTATCATTAACGTACAGATAATAACAAAAATATTTATACCCCTACTGAAATTTCAGTTTTTTATGTTTTTCTGAGAAACGAAAGGTGGACACAGGATATTTTTTATTCTAACACAGTAGTCTAAGGGGGAAATTATTATCATGGTGGTTCTGGATCATTCTGACCACTTGTCCATTTCCACTCTTTTGAAGCATTTAATGGTGTTTTTGGAGTACATTTTTTCAGGGCTTAATTTCTGCACCTTACCAAAGACCTTGATACCATTTAGGACCATGCAGTTCAGATTTGTCTAAAGTGAAACAGTATTAAACAATGCCTTTACAGTTTCATTGACAAAGGGTATAAATAATTTTGAGCAAAGTTAAAATACAAATAAAGCAGTGTGCTCTTTGTTATGCAAATGAGGTTATACAAAAACCATTCTGTGTCCACCTTTCGTTTTTCAGAAAAACATAAAAAACTGAAATTTCAGTACGGGTATGAATATTTCTGTTGTTAACTGTATACCGCTGATTCCTGCCAAGTCTTATGACTGTTACAAAAAGGACATCCTGTCTTTAAACAAGGCAGTCTTAATAGATCAATATCAGCCAAGTTGTCACGAATACGTCCTTTATGATCCACCATTAAACTCTCATGCATCATGGCCAGTTGATTCATGTTACATCATATCTATTTCTCTGGGTGTCGAATTTGATCAAAATGGCACGTACCCCAATAGCTGACAAGACAATGGGAAAACAAAACTATAAAACAGCTGGGATTTCACTGGCTGCTTCGCATTACATGTTGAATACTTGATTGGTGCACCCGTTTCACACAAGACAGACTGCATTCCACAGTCTGCCCCACCCACTATACCAGCTCCAATATCCACAGCTCATGCAGTGAAAATTGATTATGCCATTAAAGCAGTCTAGACACGTTGCCTGAGCACCACAGACACCGGGCCGTGCCATCCAGTGTGATCGGGTTCTTGGATTTCAGCCATACAGCGCACATGCTGTAATATGCTCATGATATCATCCTGACCCTTGTGTAAGTTGTGTTATTGTACACCAAATCAATCATGATAAGTGCCCTTTTTTGTTGCATGTTTTTTTTTTGTTTTTTTTTACATTAAGTTAAATGAAAGGATCGCAACAAGTCATGAAATACCATACAAATAACAATGACCAGAATTGGAGAGCATCGAATAACTTCTATTGACACACCTCAGGGTGTAGAAAAACAATGACAGAGGTATGCCCGTCATATCAGCAACTACTATACTTCTTGCCACAGTTGACTGAAGACCTGTATTTCACATGTGTCTCTTAGATGTGGATGTTCTTAGTTACCCTCAGACACCCAAGTCCTCTGAAGGCTTCTACGTGCCAAACTTCTTCTGCTGCAAGGTGGGCGGCAACTGTTCAAAGATGGCTTGGTGGGGGCGCTCTACCATGACGAGCTGATTTGGTCCGGTCAACGCTCCGATGAACATGATGGTCTGGATACAAAGATAAAAATATAGATTTTGAAGTTAACAATACAATTAAACAAATTGTTTTGCTCTGGGTGTGTTTTCATGTGATTTTGATAGCGGGTGGGGTAGATATTTGGTTTTAAGAATTTGTCACAAAAAATGTATCATCATTATCAATCACCTATATGCTGTGACAAGATGATCTGAATTTATATTTGACATCATCATCATCATTATCACAAATTCACAAGAAATTATAAATTTGTCAGAAACAATCATACATTACCATTTTCACAATACACTTCTCATTTTTATTTCATCATACAATTTTACATCATATACAGAGTACATATCAGATGGTACCTGTATAATGATAAATAAACAGAAAATATAGATAGCAAAGAAATGGAAAAATGGTGCATTTGTAAAAGCTAGTACAGTTTGAGAATTGGATATGTCACATACACATAAAATATTTGTTTTTATCTTAAGCCACACCGGATTTTGTTAATAATTGATAATGGATATGGATAGTTTCCAAAATGGCTCGAGTAGCAAGCCTCTCCATGAAATTGTGTTCCTAAAAAGATTTGCAAAATGCCAGCGAGATAAATTATTTCATAAACATTCCAGTGTAAATGCATTGTTTCATCTGTTTGTCAATTTGTCTCATGAATTACAATTCTTCAGGATTGCCCTGTCCACTTACAACCAGCATGCAAGCCCTGCTGTGATAGCATGGCTAGCTTGCTTTCCAGGCTTTAGCACATTTCCAATCTAAAGTCTACATTAGAAGGTACCATGCGAATTCCAAACAGGTCTTGATGAAGTAGACTACAAGCGTTCACATGTTTACTTGTTTACTTGTGCAGCACTCCAGCACATATACTGGACGAGAGCAGAGCACTGGCAGAGCATGGACAAGTCAGTAGTCTTGGCCTTACTAGACCCAGTCTGAGGGGAAAGCTAGTCTCCACATCTGGCAGGTGTCTAATTCACACAGACAGGGAATTCCCCCTTGTATGCCCAAGTCTGAACACACGCTGAGTCCAAATGACTGTCCAACAGTAGTCTCCAGCAGCAGACACAAATAGGACAATGTCTGAAAACGTATGTCTGCATGATAAGACTACAGCATGACTTGCCACTTGTGGTGACAGACCAAGTTCCACAAGGTTTCTGCCTACAAACTAGTCCTGTAATGCCAATAGTTCACTATGAAATGAGATTTCAGCAAGAAGTGACAGGAAAAAGTGCTTGTTCAATAATTTCATCATTCACCAAGACTTTCCCAACAGGCGTGCACATTTAGAGTCTCTCATATCAAGGATGAGTTATGGGATGGGAACAGATGTGCACACACATTTAATTCATATCATAAAACAGCTAATTACTGACTGTCATACTGTAAGTACTGGTAAGTAATGAGCTAAAAAGTGGTAACAAAAGTGTTGGCTTTCCTAGCTTTTCAAACAGAACAAAGAGAAAAATATACTGTCTGAAGACTTATCGACATTGCCCCCCCCCCCACCGCCTCACCCTTCAATCTGCATAATCCAACTGTGGATACACAGGGATGTGAAGACAACTCTTAAAACACATCTTGTTTTTTACAGAGTGCTAAGCCTTGCATAAATAGGAAAAAAATAGAGATGAAATGATCTTTTTAGTTACGATGTAGCAAAATAACAGCATGTTAAAAAGAAAGAAGAAATAAAGAAATATAATATTTTGAATATACATAATAAACACCATTGCAAGTACCGATGGAGGAGCATAGTCCACAATCCTGTTAGTTTGGTAACTTTTGCATGATTATTTTAACAGATATAAAATACATGTAAAAATGAAAATGCAGCCCATCATTGTGATGCTGTGGCCATGGCACTAAGTGATATACGTGCAAAATTCCTTGGACAGATGTAACCCACATTCAAACTTCACCCCGGCCTCCTTGATTTACACACATGGAAATTTG
The DNA here is from genome assembly GCA_963669155.1 of Arbacia lixula. Lineage (NCBI taxonomy): Eukaryota > Metazoa > Echinodermata > Echinoidea > Arbacioida > Arbaciidae > Arbacia > Arbacia lixula. The sequence goes on along the minus strand of OZ022581.1, from coordinate 5,683,613 downwards.
ATAAACCTATGTTAACCCTGTCAGTACTAAGTCATGAAAAGCCAGGGAGTTGTTATACATCTAATAAACCCGTGCTACTGAGAAGGCTACAGATGAAGAAAGTTTAGTTATTGAAAAAAATGAAAAACGTGAATGAAGAATTCACTGACTTTTATTCTTTGGCTTCACACTTGTTCAAACTTGGCCTAGGCCTCAATGCCACTCCTTGTGGTATGACCCTGGTGATCCTTCCTCTACATTGTAGGAGTAACTGAAAGTACAGTGACTGCATTCCATTGCAGTTCATTGACCTTTGAACTTGGACATACTTAACCTACATTTAAACTTGACCTAGATCTTTAATAAAAGCACTTGTGTGGATTTGGTGATGGTACCTCCAAGGCGTATCATGTTAATGAAAGTGCAGTGTTTATCAAAGAGAGTTCATTGACCGATGACAGATTCAAGCCATATTGACCCAGGTCTTTGAGAGATGTACAGGTCATATGAATGATCTGGCACCCGATCTCAAACTTGTAGGAAGTCATTGCCCATACAATGCTTGTGTAAATAGACAGATGGACTGACACAGAGGCTTAGATGTGTAAATCCATTGTTGGAGCGACGAGGGAACACAAAGAGGTTGGGAGTCACACAACCACCAGCAAAGGATATAGAACTGCCGCTCAGGAGCTGGTGGTTGGGGAAATCTTGGGTGACCAGATAGACCTGGAAGGGGGATGATGACTTCCCATCCATTGACTCACCCCTAATTCTTGCCAGAAGGCAAAGAGAGACGGAGAGATGGGAAATCCAGGGATTTTGCGATTAGCAATCCGGAAGATTGGGCCAAAAATGGACGGGGAAGAAGGAAAGGAGAAGCAGTGGAAGGAGACAGAGGAACACGTCTCATCGGAAGTTTGTGCGAGGGAGGGCGGGGCCAAATAAAATACTTCCAAATGTTTCCTCCCACTAACTTTCTTTAAGAGCCTTTGAAGATCGCGTGTGAATGGGAGAAAGTGCAGCCACGTGTGCAGACATGAGTTCATTCCTGTCTGGCAGAGAGAGAGATGTCTGCTGCTGCTACTCAGTCCCAGCTTCCTCTTCAGACCAGTGGGGTAGCTTTATTTTTAACCCCACTTCATTCGCTAAATCTGCTGAAAGAGGAATCGCAGGGACACACTGTATTAAAGAACTATATTCGGTCTTGATGTTAAAGTAGAGAGCACCCAATATCTTATTTTTTGGTTTGAAAGTTATTGCATAATTCAAAACTGCATCTTCACATGGAAATTACATGAGCAGAAACAAATCATAATAGAGTTGGTAATGTGCCACATTCAATGCAGTTAAGAGCAATTGGGTGTCCTGACATTTTCACTAGATTAATGTTGTGGACATTTTCACTAGATTTATGTTGTGCATATTTTTAATTCTTATATGATTTGATTTCATCCTTTTCTTAGCCTATTTATGTGTTCTTTCACTCTGTGTTCACAGGCTGTGCTTCAGATAGAATAGCATGTAGGTGTATTTTCTCATTGAGAGAACGAGGGAGAGAGAGAGGAAGAGGGAAAGAAGGAAAGAGAGAGCAAGAGGGAGGAAGAATGAGAATGAGAGAGAGGGAGAGATGGAGAGAGAGAGGAAGAGGAAGAATGAGAAAGAGACAGAGTGGAAATGGGGAGAGGGGCAGAGAGAGGGAGGGAGAAGAACAAAAGAGGGATGTGAGAGAAAGGAGAGAAAGAAAAAAAATAGAGAGAGAGAGAGAGAGAGAAATATTGCAAGGAGAATCTGAATGCAATGAAATGATAAACAAAAAAATAATCTGCAACAAAGTCATGGGTCTTGATACAAAAATCTTCAAAGTGAAACTCCACCAAGGTGAATCTCCGACAATGACACTCAGGACTCATTCCTTGCTCTTGATTGCTTCCCCGTTACCAGAGGTTCCCCTGCAATATGCCAATCAAAGGCTGTCCCTGATGATGACTCATGGGTGATCCTCCTTTACGTGTTGTGTCTGGCTGTCGAACGAGCCTGTATGCTTGGCTGGAGGACCTGATTCGCTTGCACGCGCAATGTCTGAAGCCCTCTATCTCTTTGGGGGGTACATTCACATTAGCCAGGAAAGTTTCCTTTGGCTGATATTGCGCTTGCGTGTACAATGTCTGGAAGGGAATATAATCACATGAGTTTCCTTGGGAATAAACGTTAGGCTAGAAGACCTGATTCGCTTGCATTCCCAATGTCTGAGGACCTCTATCTCTTAGAGGGGTACATTTGCATAAGCCAGGACAGCTTCCGAAAGGGGGAAAGCACAAGGCTGGAAGAACCGATTCACCTGTATATTTGATATATTCACATCTATATATCCTCCTTTCCCCCTCTAAGATTGCGAGACCTGCATGCTTCACTTAAAGATGGATTCGCTTGCATGTACAATGTCTAAAGCCCTGTATCTAGAAGGGGGCGGGGGGGGGGGGGGGTACATTATATCACATTCACATGAGCCAAGAAAGTTTCTGAGGAAGAAGGGGAGGAAGAAGGCCAGTTCTCAAACTACAGACTGCAATATGGGAGATATCAATGCACCATTTCTTCAGTCATTTAATAACTCTGTCCACTCGGTGTCCTTCCTCATGGCCCTCTCCATGAGGCTGGACAACCTTCCGGCAGGTTCCGGAGTCGGTCAACTCAACCAGATTTTCACCCTGCTCCTAATCGAGAAATGAAGTTAAGCCATTCACGTGTAAAGGTTGTGGTTCTCTTATACAAAGGACAGGAGATGTGATCGTCAGGAATTAGGCGACTCCTACACACTACACATAGAGACTCCTAGGCAGATGGTTATGGTACCAGTTTATGTCAAAGATCTGAACGCCCCTAATGGTCTAATCCCAACACATTAGCTTTATGATAGAGGCATGTTCACACTCGCCATCTAAACCACACTTTGTATGTCAACTTAGTGCAGGTGTGAGTGAGTATGTCTGTAGAGAAGTGTTGGCCATGCTCCGTTAGAGAGACCTGATTCGCTTGCATGCATACCTGGGACCCTCTTCAACTCACTGGGGAAAAGGGGGGGGGGGGCATTCATGACAGGTTAAAGTGTTTTGAGTATTGAAGGAGCCAGAATTTAAAAGGAAAAAAAATCTAGGCCCTATCTTGCAATCGATTTGAATCGAACGCAAGTTCAATCCCCTCTCTCCAATATACACATTTACAATTGATATAAATCGCAAGTAAAATTATGATCAATCACAACTTTTTAGATGACCTCGTTTGTGTGTTTGCGTCCTTGAAAATGTCGTAATTGTGGGGAATTGGGAGTTTAATTACACAAATTCTTATTAAGGTATTCACCTCAAATTTTAAAAGATACCCAGTAATGTCATCATGCTTACAATGCGCATGCTATTTCCTTTGTTTGCTATTACATATATTTTTTTTTCATTACTAAAGCAAACAAAACCAAACAAGCATGTAGATGCAAATTGAGGTATTTCTTTGTAGATTTTTGGTGGGAAGATTCCTTTTAAAATTCAAGGCTCTTCCTCCCTCTTCTCTGTTTCCTCTCTCCATCTTGTCTCTTTCCTGCTGTAATTGAATTTTTAAGACCCTTTAAAAGTTTACATTAGGTTCAACTCTGGTGAGAATGACTATCATAATGCACGCTCTGTATATTATCAAAGTAGACATTTATTAAATTGTTAATTGGGTATCGGTAGAAAGCTTTTTCCAGTACTCTGTGAAAGTAGATCCTTCTGGGAGAAAATCCATCACACGAACGCAAGGCTTAGTTGTAAGATATCTTTTCAAACACGAACGCAAGGCTTAGTTGTAAGATACCTTTTCAAACTGTTTACATACACCCTGATGGGTTAGAAATATATCTAAAAATTAATTCCATATCATTACAAAAAAAGGAAGCTATGGTAGATACAAACTCTTAAAGACAAGGTGTCCCATTTGTAGGTCATAAAAATAGAATTTTGTAAAATGGAAGAAAATACTGCATGAGAATTTTAGCGTAATTAGAGGGATCTCTAGATTTTGAGGAGGTATTGGGCTGGTCATCCAAAACCAATAAGCCTAGAGACTGGAGACTGTTGTGCGCTATGATCCGCACTGGCTACTCCACAGTGCACACATTCAATAGGAGCAATGCCTGCATTGTGCACTGACAGGAACAATACTACACTATGGTTGGTGTGTTTCAAACATATTCAAGGACAGTTTTTCACTTTTCCTGAGAATGTTTGTGAAGCTATGATTGCGAGATTTTACAAACATGATCATTAAGGTTTGCTGATTCCTTCCCGATTCCTGCCAAGTTTCATGACTTTGGGACACCCTGTCTTCAAATTATCTTTATACACCCATCAAATGAAAGAAACTTTTTCTATGGCAGATGAAATAATGCTCTGAAGGAATCACTGATGCAAGAATGTGGCAGTGGTGCACGGAAGATTCTGTGACCTTTCTGCATTGATCAGATGATACCATGAGGTCATCACCTTGCCTGTATATACTCACGCTCCCATCCATCTGGAAGGAGGGTGTGTGTGCATGTGTGCATGGCAAGAGGGCAGTCTAGACTCACAGGAAACCCACTGATAAACACCACATGTACCGACTGACACACCTCATTAAGATGTGAAGCGGCCTACCCCTTCCCACAAACTGTCACGGTTTTCATTTCCTTCCCGGCATCTTCCCCTCTCTCTCAGAGTGGCAGCCTCCGCTAAGCCATGCACACATTCGCTTTCTCAACCTTGAGGGGCATATCATTTGCGCTACAATCGCTGCTATCAATAGTTTCACCCGTAAATCAATCATGGTACTGATGTACTCATCAATCATATATCACGCGACTCTCTGAGGCACTGGGCATCTTGCCTGCCATGGCCTGCGTATTACTAGCTAAAAACTACTGGCATTTTGACAAAAGTGTGAGCGCCCCCGTGCAAACTATGGGAAGTGTTCGGATAGCAGAATACATGTAATTTCTCTTTGTCTGATCACGCCTTCTCCGCTCTTCATCATGATAGCTACCACGAGTGGCTGCAATCAGAAGAAGCCTTGCAACCTTCTCACAAGAAAACATGACATTGTAAGGATGTCAACCAAACCACAATGATGTTTTCCTTTTGAAGACTCAACTCCAATGGGTGCTATAAAGAAGACTCAGCCACGACTTGAAGTCACGAAACTCAAAATTACATCACGCATCTTCCTCTCCCAAGGGTTAACATGATTCTAAATTTGGCTTGTGGAAGCTCTTCCTCCTGTGCCAATATGGCAATTCCTGCAAATCATACAAGGTCTGCTACTCATGTATGGTTTCCCCTCTTCTTTGTAAATTCATGGCCTATCTGGCAGTTTGGGAAATGTACAATGCCGAAATGAACAATTGTAATGGTGGTGGGCATGGGGTCTCAGAGGAAGGAATTGTCTCAAGTTTTCTTGATTCATCATGACTTGCATCAGCATTTAAAAATTAATAACCAGGAATGGCATATGACGTATTGCTGACTTGGGGTTGATAAAACAAATCATTAAACCGTAGCATTACATTTCCCCATCAACTTCCTGTACAGGTACAATGAAAAACAATATTAAAACTAGAGCAATTTGACTGCCACACAGTTGACAAATATGCCTCTGCCTCTTTGCTAACTCTAATTAGATTTATTCTCAGAAAATGTGTACAGTATGTTTGTTGGGCAATGTACCATTGAATTCCTTTGTGAAATTAAAATATCATATTCTGGTTTTCCATGTTCAGCCAAATTTGGCAATGTTCATTGACCTTTGACCTCTCACTTCGTTAACTTTCATCTAACCAGTGTGTCAAATCCATCCTTATATAAGTTTGTTTAAAAATTAGCAAATTTTGGAAAAATTCATTGACCTTTGAGCTCTAAACTTGCAGGGATTTTATCAAATATGCCATAAGTCTATCTCCATGAAGTGATTCATCTCTACACCATGTTTAGTTAAAATTGCATACTTATTTGGATCTATTGAGAAAAATGTCAATTTGGGAGCAATATTTAGCCAATTTTAGCAAAGTTCACTGACCTTTGACCTCTGACCTTTGAAAAATTTCACCAAAAGTAGCGATCCATCTTTGCACCATGTTTGGTTGGTATTGTAACATGGATTTGGATTTATTTTTAAAAATATCAAACAAACAGTTGCTTGCATGTATATCGTAGTGACCTTGCAGTCATTTGACACACCTAATAATTGTAATGATACAAGTGAAACAATTGATATGATCATTGATGAGTTACTCTGGTCTCCAAATACTTGGATTGAGAGCTAAAACATCACATTTTCTCTCCTCCCCCCTGGAAAATAGTATATGAAGACTGTCACTTCATACACCTGGGACCCATTTCATAAAAAGTTGCTATGATAGCAACTCTTGCTGGAATGTCAACTTTCATTGAAAGAGCCAATCAGGAAGCAGAATTTTCACTGTTGTCATAGTAGTTGACATTACAGCAAGAGTTGCTATCATAGCAACTTTTTATGAAATGGGCCCCTGATCTGTCACAGATACCCAAAGACAGTAAACTGCCTCCTCTTTTGACTGCTCCCCAATCTGTATCCCAACTTCAGTCCTATGGAGGGAGCACGTCAGCATGTGGCTCATTTGAACCACACACTGGTCTTCACTTTAAGAAATTGAGCCAACATAAACAAGCCGTGAGCAGCGGGATTGGAAGGCAAAACAGCACTGTGTATATGCGGACATCCCATTCTGGTGCTGTCTAAGGCCAGCGAGCATTTTATGAATGTGGACAGACTTGATGGTTTCTCTATGGCCATTCCCATAACACAGACCCTTCATTAATCATTTGCCCTTGTACTACACATAAAATTTCTCCGCAACAAGACTCTTTTGTCTCTCCAGAGACAATTTCCTTTTCCTTGTTTTTTTAATTTCCAGCCTCCCTCGATGGTTTAAATTACTATATGTTCTGCTTCCGTCTACAAACACTTTTGGACATTTCTCAGGAGGAGGGAAATAGAATATTGTAATGAAAAAATGAAAAAGCTTTGTTCTTTTGAGAGACATGTATAAGCCTCGAGGGGTTTCATACGCCTATACATGATATGATACGCCTGACAAGACATGCACCTAACATTTATTACTAAGGTGTCTGTCCGCGTTCTTGTATGGAAAGTACTTGTTTTCTGTGCCAAGCAAAATGCTGCTGTAGAGCAATGATGGTCGTAGTGAGTGCAGCAATGTAGAAGCAGCGTATGGAGAGTTGAATGATGGAAGTGGAAAGCTCTGAAGAAAGATGGGCGGGAGGAGAGGAGAGAGATAAACAGGAGTAAGTGTAAAGGGAAGAGAACACAGAGGAGTCAAAGGATGAAGAGGGGGAGAGAAAAGGGTGTGTGTGAAGTGTAACAGAGGGGGGGAGAGCAAAGAGACGGTGAGAGGCAAGAAGAATAGGAGGATGGATCGCAGAAAGAGGGAAGGAATGAAATGCAGAGGAAGAGTTAGAGGAAGAAATGCACAACAAAGATATGTGGGTGGGTGGTCAGAGATAGTTGGAAGGGATAGCAGGGAGAGCATGAGGATGAGAGGCAAGAAGAATAGGAGGATGGGTCACAGAAAGAGGAAAGAAATTAAATGCGGAATAAGAGTTAAATGGGTTATTCCAATGAAATACTAGCTCAATAACTCAAAGTGAAGGTATTACCAGCAGTCAAGGGTAACTTAACTGGTGGGATAGTCTGTACTTTGATATCTGCAATAAATGTAAGTTACAGAACTCAAACAAAACCCAAACCTAGTAATCATTACAGAAGGCTGCTGCCGTGATAAAGGGACGTCATAATCATAACTAATACTACACCTGATCTGGAAAGGTGTTTTCTGGTCTACTGGATTTTACAATATGATGAGTCTAGACAGATCACATTGTTTTTTATGTCTCCTCTAAAATTTGACCCAGCCTGCATCTTATTATCGCATATAACAAATACAATAAAACTCTAATACAACAACAAATCATTGACAATGCAGACAGAGAATTGGAAATGGGGACTGTGGGTAATGGGGCATCCAAAGAACGAAAGAGGACAAAAGAGAGTAAACTAATATTTTTAGATGTTTATCGGTACTGCTTAGTAGAGACAACTCGTTATTATGTCCTTTTCTGAGAAAATTACTCAATAAAATAAGACAAAGATTACTGCAGCATTCCTACATTCTTCTGTACAGATTCTTTATCATGATCTCTGACAACCCTTTCAGGACTGACCATACATAGTCCCATGAGAATTATAACACCATTTATTGCCTATGGTACTGAGAGGGTTAAACAGAGTTGTATCTGAAGCCGGCTCCGCCGAGACCGAGACAAAGACCGAGACATGAACGTTAAGGCCCAAAAAGAGTCGAAACGCACGTGATCTAATCAATGACTTATTATTATGACTTTGACTCTGATCATAAAGTCTATGCATGAGGGAATTCAATTTAAATCACACAAATGGTTCTCAAGAGGGATTACAGAGAAAATCTGCATTTTAACATCATTAACTCTTAGCCCTCCCCAATGAATAGAGCCCACTGCCACACCGCTAATCCCCATTTGGTACATGTGCTATAAACATGAAAAATGACTGTTATTACAAATGCGTGCGAGGGCGCTTCTGACACTCTAGTGGAAGCGCGCTTGTGTGTACAAAGCAGTCGATCGATAGGGCGCTAGTGTGTATAAAGCACCGTTCGCGTGTTCGCAGTGCACTCTAATAGTTAAGAACCAGACAAAAGGCATACTTGGTACACCGTGATTTACACCGCGTTTTTGTACACAAGCGTCATATAGGAGTTCACTGTCTGGTTGTGAAGCAGTTACAGTCCTGAGCAAGCTAGCCAGGGAATGACAGTGGGACATGGTAGGAGATTGGGACAGGCAGTGAAGGGGATGCTACAAGGCAGGCATGTGGCAGGGTGGGAAAAAGCGTGTGCGGGATGACGATAAATGACAGGGTAAGTGTCGGAGGGTTTAGGCTGTCAATTCAGCGCTAATCCCGGCTCGGCATCAACCCGTCCCTCTCCCACCTGGCTGCAGCGCCTGACGTTGATGGGGATATGGGCTTGCTCTCTCCGTGGCTCTCCCACAATGAAAGCTGCCAACAACAAGCCATGGCCCCATGCAACCCATATTACCACACAAACACACGCTTACAAAAAATGTGAGTCAACTTACATCCACTGCTTAAATTCATGAAATATTCCATTGCTATACTTCCAGATAAGGAAGTGCTCTGCTCTGCTTTGCATGAACCAGAGCTGCCAACTACGGCTATATTTCCACAAGTACTTATGGCACATAGCTATTAAATGTGAAACAATTACACAGATAATCATACTTTGCAAAATCTGGCATATCTTTGACGAAAAAAATGAACAAATAATAATTCACAATTTCCACTTTAAAAGCAATTGTATGAAAAAAATCATCAATATCAAACAAGAGAGTGCGTGTGAGAGGGTCTTAAAAAAGACACATAGGCAGTTTGCAACATAGCATCTTTAAAGAAATGTCATACTAGAGCAATTAAACTGCCACGCAGTCGATAAATATGCCTCCGCCTCTTTGCTAGCTCTATTTAGATATATTCTCAGAAAATGTGTATGTTTGGTGGGCAATGTACCATTGACCTCTGACCATTGAGAAATTTTACCAAAAATGTCATCACTCTACCCCCAAGTAGGGATCCATCTTTGCACCAGGTTTAGTTGGTATTGCTCCATTGGATTTTGATTTATTTTGAAATATATCGCTTTGGGGGCAAGTTAAGCTAATTTTCAAACAAACTTCATTGAACTTTGACCAATGAACTTTCAGAAATTTTGCACAAACTTTCACCAGTGTACCTCCATGAAGTTATACATCTCTGATTTTGGTTAGACTTGCACCATTGGATTTGGATTTGGGTTTATGGTGAAAAATATAAATTTGTGCAAAGTTCTTTGATCTTTGACCTCTGACCTTCCAGTAATTTCACCAAACATGTCACCAGTCTACCCCCAAGTAGTGATCCATTTTTTCACTATGTTTGGTTGGAATTGTGCCATTGGATTTGGATTTATTGTGAAAAAGTTTGTGGCAGTTTTTAGCCAATTTTGGCAAAATTCATTGAACTTTGACCTCTAACCTTTCAGGAATTTTACCAAAAATGTCACCAGTCTATCCCCAAGTAATGGTCCATCTGTGTACCATGTTTAATGAGAATAGCATCCTTGGATTTGGATTTATTGTGAAAAAGGTCAATTTTTTTTTACAATTTTTCACAAAGTTCATTGACCTTTGACCTCTGACCTTTCAGGAATTTCATTAAAAATATCATCAGTCTAACCCCAAGTAGTGATCTATCTTCGTACCATGTTTAATGAGAATTGCATCCTTGCATTTCGATTTAATGTGAAAAAGGTCCATTTTGTGCAATTTTTCACAAATTTAATTGACCTTTGACCTGTGATCTCAATCAGATTTGACCCCAATTTTACACACTTCAATAGTTTAATGCAATACACACATGTACCAAGTTTGAAGGAAATCTGGTTAACGGTTCTGAAGATATTGCTTAAACGGATTTGGGACGGATGGACAGACAGATGGAGGAACAACCCAAAAGCACAATGCCTCCGGCCACTTCGTGGTGGAGGCATAAAAATGTCTGGCCTGTGTATTTGCTGACACAAAACAAAATTAATGAAAATCCCATTATCCCTCCCATATATTTCAGCATTTCAAAGAAAATTAAACCTTCAGAAACAGCTCAATAGAACTAAAGCACAAACCTCAGATCAGCCAACAGTTTGAGAAACATCTGACTGATAACAAGAAAGTCGTAAATTCTTGAAATCTCGTTAACTAGGTCTAACGTTTGATCATTAACCTACTTGGGTAACTCCATTAGTCCCAAATTATGATTTGCACATAATTCTCATTCTTATCATGCATGATGTGAAAGCAAGACAATAACAAAAGCATCAGTTGTCTACCTTGGTTTTACAGAGCAAGATTACAGGGCTGTGATCAATATTTTCAAACTTAACTTCCCATGGTGTTGCACAAAGAGGTTAATTATCAGAATTTAGTGCAAATAAAAAAAAGATTCCTTCACAACTTGCTGATACTATGTCTGAATTGTTTGTAAAGTTTTCTGTTCCAAAGCTTTTTCTGCTGTTATTTCACCCAATGTATTGCTGGAGTGTTGTTCTCCTTTAACAGCCTATTGGAAGCTGACTAATGACTTGTACCAGCCGAAGCTAAGGCTTAATATTAACACGCTCAAGGAAAGAATATCAGGTTTCAAGGTTACTGATAGATCTTCATTGGATAATAAACATTATTTTATATAATAAAAAAATTAACAGTGCAAGCCTGTTTTAAGTTATGACAATGTTTAATTCAGTCTTCCTGTATCAGATAAAATGCTGCTCTATGGTTTCAATGTGCATTATTGGTGAAAAAAATATATGCATGGCATGTAAAGAGTTAACACATGCCTTTCATTTCTGAATGAATAATTTATGAATTGTACAATTTTGAATTCTATAAAAAAAATAATAAAATTACAACATTAAACAAATACATTAATGAGTATAATGTCAATATTTACAAAACCATACCTGCATTGTTAACACATTCACTTCATTCAAAATGTGAAGAATCAGGTATTTCATAGGCAAATGCTTAGAGGTATTGAATGGTTAAGTTACGTGCATGTGTAGCTTTTGATGAAAAGAGGATTATATGAAATATGCATTGCGCTTTTAATTAGTAAGAATGTCTGTATCTTCATAGTTACTAAGTGGTAACATTTAAGATATGGGAATTGTCCGTCTTGAGGCACGTTCATATCAAGTTTCAAGAGCAGGCAACAGCATTTCCTAATCCTTGGCTAATGAGATATTAGTGGATATTAACACAAAAAACACTATATGATGGTTCAAAACATGAGAAAATGTTAATTTCTATATGATTAGCATGAACCAGCATCATCGCAAGAGCAACTTCAGAGAAGTATTACGCGGCAGTGCAGGGTGTGCTAGGTCGACCATACACAAAGTGCATACCCACAATGCACTAGTGCGCATCTCAAGTGACCTTTACAGCACAGGTCAATCAGCAAACTGATGCTGCTGACTCTGTATGGTTGGTTAATTTCTGCAGATACATGTATTTATAAACAGCAGGTTCTAGAAGTAGCCTTGAGAATGAAAAAAGTGAATATAAATGTACGCCAAAAGGAGTTGATGTGAATCAATGATGACTACATCATCATGGGGGAAGATGAGGAGTGAGGGAGATATGATTGACATCATAGCTGCCTTTCATCAACACGCAACACTCTTAATGCATTAGCTTCTCCTGAATAATATAATACCCATTCTGTCTCCCTCTCTCTTTCTCTTTGTCTGCACACTATCTCTTAAGCTCACACTAATTGGCAGAAAAGCACATTTCATTATCAATTAGCCCAGTTTCCACAAGATGCCGTAACAAAAGACTCGTGCGAAAACTGGGCTAAGGCGATGACATCTCAAGGAGTTAATATTTAGGTCACACCGCGCATTAACGAAAGAAAGGTACAAGGGCCCCGACCAAGCAGTTCAAAGAGATTTACAGAAAGCTAGAGAATTGGGTGTCTGTTGTGTCGTCAAAATTTTAATGGCCGCTGCCCAGATCTCATCATACTTGCAAGCCATAACCACTCTATTCACTGCACATGTCTTGCTCCAAATACTGCACGTACAATAACGTGACCGCATAATAAATGGATTAAAATAGATCAGTATTAAACTCGTAATGATTTAAATTACCCATGATGCAGGCTGAAACACCCACATACACTCTTAACATGCTCAGACTAAATAGTCAATATTTTTTTAAAGCTTTTTTGCCTATACTCAGGTTTTTCTAATTTATAATCATACAAAATGACATAAAGAGGAACGTAATTGTTCTTACAGTATAAACATTGTACATTGTCTCATACATTATAAGCACAAACATATTTACAAAAATATTTTCTATAAGTATCAAACTAATATGGTACACATTCAATCAAGTTTACAAATTGTGATACAATTCTGCAAGCTTAAGCCTGCTTCTTGGCCGCAATTTTAGATAACTGTCTCTTTGTCGGGCCCACTCTTCGTAGGCATTGTGAAGGTATATCCTTGCGCTAGTACTACTGGGTTATGTCCTTTTGTCAAATCCATTATTATTGTTGTTCTTATAACCTCATAATCTCGTTACAGCATGCATGCGCATGCACAGGATATACACTCATGGCCCGCGTGGTGCGGCAGGCCAGGCTAGCTCGCAAGGGTAGGTGCCAGTGTTCTTCTGTGCGATCGGCTTCATCTAGCTCTGTCCATCCAGCTCACATCATATCCAATACAATGATAGCGTGCGCAGGCTGCGAATTTTCTGAACGTGAAGCCTCTGACATGGGGTCACTTTAGGACGTTTTCACACACATCCTGAGATTGCTAGACTCGTCCGGCGAACACGCATAACGTATGAGGTTTGTGTAGGATTGAATGGGGATTACGGAATCACACATTTTACAGTATCTCCCGATTGCCTGTTCCTTTAATGTGCTAGGGGCAGCCTAGTCCCTCCAGTGGAGTGTCACAGACGGGTGATCATACCTGATTATGTGACAAAGAAAGTGCTTTTTTTTTATTCCCGAGTACGCTCAGATGACCAAATATTATTGCGATTTTTACTGGGAATGAAATGTTCCCAGGTTTTACTAGGCATGTTTTGTTGCTACATGTAATTTTGTGGTCAGATTAGCTGAATAGTAAGACTTAAAATTCCGCTAACCAATATTTTAGTAATATTTTAATAGTCTGATTGCCTTTACAGTGTTAAATGGATCTATACGAACATTTCAGCACCAATAAACAGTGACTGATAAAATAATCAAATGAAGTATCTACATGTGTAATGATCAATCAACACATTAACATGATTCAGTAATTATTAAAATCACTTCACTCTGGACTAGCACACATCTGTGAAAGGTTCTCAGACTATTTTAAGGAATGTCGGGAGATTCATATCTGATCGTTCATTTGCCTTTAAAGGGCATGTATTGTACTGGGAAGGCAAAAAAGCCTTCAAAATGTAATTGTTGGCAATCTTCTTGCCAATGGTCTTAAATTCATGTATTGTCTATTTAAGAAGCTTGCTGAAAGTTATTTGCCCTCAAATGATCTACATTTGGAGTAATGCGTGATTAAATCACAAATCCTCAAAATGTTGGGGCCGAACATTTTGAAGATTTAATAATTTATCATTAATTACTCTTGGATCATTTGAGGGCAAATAACTTTCAGCAAGCTTCTAAAATAGACAATACATGAATTTAAGACCATTGGCAAGAAGATTGCTCACGATTACATTTTGAAGGCTTTTTTTGCCTTCCCAGTACAATATATGCCCTTTAACAGTGACAATTCACAACTCCTGGCTTCTTCTCTTTGCCCTTAATTGCTGGAACTATTGAATCCTCTTGTGATCTGCAGTGCCAGACATGACAAGAATAGATTGGACATGTTAATCCCTGTCCTCGGCTCATCATCAATAGGCCTGTCTTCACTAACCACAAGTTTGCAATAAAATGCAAACTTTACTGTCCACAGTTACCTTACAAAAACCCTTGATCTATTTGTTAACTTCCCAGATAAGAGTGGTTTGTCGTAACATTTAAAAATCGCTACAATATCATTGCACCTTCCTTGATTTGCTCCAGCAGGAAACACCTGGGTTAAACCATGGGTTACGAGTAGCAGTACTCAACCACTCCAGTATGAACACATACAGGGCTGACCTTGGGAAAGATTTCTCAAACCTGTCATGCTCACATATATGCATGCACAGCAGCAACACAGCAGCAACAGAATTGACTAAAACTACAACCCATGTTACCAAGGAAACACAAGCTTTGGGCTCATGAAGCTGCGATTTGGTGCTAAACCACATCAGAGTGGATGCATTCAAGGCTGGCCTTGGCAAAGATTTGTCAAACCTGTCATGCTCATATATATATATACGTATGCACGGCAACAACCCAAACAGAATGAACTAAAACTTCAACCCACGTAACCAAGGAAACACATTATCCAAAAGCTTTGGGCTCATGAAGACTCAGTTTGGCAAATGTTGGGTTGATTTCCCATAGGAAGGCTAATCAGGCATTTCACAACTCAATTCTGGTGAAGATCCACTGAACGAGGCCTTTTATACCTTCACCACAAGCTACATCATGCCATATTAGGTCATATAGTAAGAGGGAAATTTCGATCACAAAAGATAGGTAGCAACAGTTGTTGAGACAAACTCTTTGAAATCTGAACCCCTTGGTATTGTCTTTCAGCCATCTCTCTTGGGAATAGAAAAAGTCAGATGACACTGACAGTGTTCTGATAGTCTCTCCAAAATTCTGAATCTTTTCTGATGTGGAGCATTTCTCCTTCCTTACTCTATGCGTGAAGAATTATATGATTATGATAAGTACATCCCATCATTTCCCACCGTATCAGAAATCTACAGACTTGTGCAGATGCACAATTCTTCTCAAGGAGTATCATGACTGCGATGAATACCTCCTTTCATTCTCCACCATATTGGAATGTGTACAGACTTGTGAAGAAATACAATTTTTCTCAAGAGATTCTCATTTTCTTCTTCATTGGGAACTAGGCTATATGTAGTTTTAGCTTCAATAAAAAAAAAACCCTTTTTCACCCAGTCCATCTCATGCTTCCAATGAATTGCTTCTTTGAGTGTCGCTTAGCACCCAGGCTCTTGGCCATCCATAATCCAAACATTAAAATAAGATTGGCTGTAGTAGACTAACTCTCCCAGTCTTTCCCCGCTGGTCCCATGCACAAACCGTATACCCTGGCCTGGACTGGAAGAGGAGAACTGGTCTTGTTAGTACTAGATCTGAATATATATTTGTGCTAGTTTGTGTTGTAACAGCTTAGAAGCTAGCCTAGTCTCTGAATACACCACTCTCCATTCAGGGCAACTTTCCACAAAGCTCTTCCTTCCCTTTTGTATCCACACCAAACTATCAGCGATCAACAGGTAAATTTGTGTTTCTGGGTCAAAGTAATGCCTGCACTTTCTGACACTCAAGCTGCAGACTAACATTGTCAAGTGTGAGACATCGCCATGGCGATATATCGACAAAGATTATTCTCCCATGCAGGCAATAAAAGCAACCTGAATTATTCAAACTATAACTCTTTATGTGCCATTGATGCACAAGTAATAGCCACAAATCACGTACAGCAGCAGTTTGTCTGGCATGCCAAGAGTTAATGCAACTATACACAAGTCCAACACAATGTGTTTATCTTCTAAACAGGCTTTACTCCCAACAGAACCTCATGTACAAGCTATAGAATATTTCCTCCCGTGGCAGACGAAATGGTGAACAGGAACTGAATATTCTTGGAATAAAAACTATTTATCTTCATAGATATCCAGTCAACAACATCTGCAGAACTAGCAGTACACATGATAAAATGACAAACAGAATCTTCAGTCAAAGATAAACAAAACCACACACATTGAACGTGCAATTATTTAAACATCAAAGACCGAAGAGTTTGCAACACAAAATCAAACCTTTTTCAAACTGAAGCTGAGGACTTTCTTTATGTGAATTTAACATTAAATGGAATGTTAAATTCAAAATACAAAACAAGATTAGAAAAAAAGTACAGCAGATAAGACAACTTTGCTTTTTGGAGTACTAACATCTAATCTGTTACTAATTCAATTCTAAATGTGATGTAATGTCTTGTTAAAGTTCGGCAGTTCAGACAAAAATGACAAATCTATGCACACATAAAAGGTGGTGCATACTGTATTTGTGTGTGTTTTACGGCAAGATATGGCTTAGATGGTAGCTAGGTCAGCTTTGGCATGGATCTGCCTTTGTATTGTACCATTCGTCGTTTTTACTGTCAGGTTAATTTTGCCGTCCAGAGTCAAGGCTGATAGTAGTTTCGTGTTCAGCTTTGTGTTTTCTTTGATGGCTTCCCAAAAAAGGGATGTTTGACTCTGTAAGGTCTTCGTATATGCTAATGCCAGTTTTATCCTGTTTCAATTTCTTCCTATTTGTCAAAAGACGTTTGCGATGCTGGTAGGAAGACAGCTTCACAATGATCGTGCGTGGTCTTGGTGTCGAGCCTGCACGTGGGGGATGCCTCCGACGATGGATGGAATATTACGTGTGCCAACAAGCACCTATGGTACAAAGGGTGTTAATCATGATTGGATCGGACTATTACCAGGGGAATGGGAGCAGAACTAAATAGCTTATTGTATGGAGCACGGAAAGTGGATCATAGCCTCAGTGCAAGGCCGCCTGCCTCTGCCTTCTATTATATATGCTGCAATCAACCAATTATGCCTGGACCTGACACTAGCCCACATTTCCTTGATCTCCCTCTTGGCCACAAATGAAGGTTGCTTAGCCTAGGCATTCAGAGTTAGTTGGTCTTGCACTGGCCACACATCACGGCTTAGAACCTCAGCCAGGTGGATCACAGCACTATACAAGTAGGTACATGTATAATGCTGACATCACACCATTTAGGCTGTGATCTAGGATGAGGGAAGAGCTAAGTCACAATAAGCAGGTCTCAGCAAACACAAAGCATGGACTCTGACTGGCAGTATTGTAGGAAATCAATTCTTGAAGTACAGTCCGACCTCTATTATATGGCCATCGATTTCTCCGTTAACCGGACGCGGACTGGCTGGCCGTCTGTTAAAAATTTTTTTTTAATGAGTTTTTCAGGGCCAAACTCACTTCAGACAAACACACAGCTACCACGATCATGTGAATACACTGTGTGACATTCTGTCAATCACTGCAATCGAGATTATAGAGATTAGTTACCACCGGATTTATGACACCTTACTCAGCAGTGTTATTACAGATACGGACAGCTGTTGAGTCAATACGCATTGAGTAGCGATGTCATAACACTCCCACTGGACAAAATTAGTATTTGCCACTGTACCAACAACGCATTAGAGTCCATTCTAATCGGATCCATCCGCACACCAAAAATATTTTGACAAACACGTTAAACATAAAGACATCCTCACCTTTCACATCATCAGCATTATTTTACGGTTGAATGAAATTTTATCGATAATTTTTTTTTTTTTTTTTTTTTTTGGGGGGGGGCATCGTGTTGATCAGTCACAATTTTCGCTTATCAGCCATGTTGGATTTCGCGATATCGTTCCGTTACATCTTTGAACATAGAGGGCAGCAACACACGGTTGTGTTAAAATCAAATGATGAATGCATGTAAAGATCAAATGTGATGGAGTTGAGTGCAGTCTGATTGTCATGATTGTAGCGAAGTGAGATCGTGTTTCATGCGGTTTTGTGGTAATTTAATATTCATATTTTGTTGAGATTTTGGAGTAATTTCTGTTGCTGTTCTGTGTATTTTGAGAAAGAAAATCATAATGCTGGTTAAATTGGTAATATGTAACACCCCGACAATAACATACTAGAAAGTGCCTATTTTAACATTTTTAACTACCCTGTCTTTGAGCAAAGCTAATTTTCCTGCATTCGGCATCTTGAATACATGAGACATAATCCGTGGGCAGAGTGTCTCTGTGAAGTACAGTACAGTATTTCTCACCTAAAATTAACCCCATCTCATCTGTGCCCAGCAGGATGTTATTCCATAGGATTTGCACATATAATTGGTGTAAAACTGTGACATTGGCACATAATATACAAATATACCAAGCTGTGAGATTGTATGGTGGAAATTATCCATCTGAGGAGGGAGTGGCATAGAACTATTTTTTCCGAGGGGCGAAGCCCCCGAGGAAAAAATAGTAACTCATGCCTCTCCCTCCGAAGATGGATAATTTTCACTATACTTTCAAACTCAATGCTTGGTATATTTGTTTTATATCCCTTTTGTAAAACAATAACAGAACAAAAATAGTCGCCTTTTTTGTTCTCTGTCTCGATATTGGTTCATCCCAGGTAAATGCGCAACACGCCGCGCACTGCATTCACTGAGCACTAATTTACGCTTGCTCAGGTAGAGAGCATGCGCAGTAGTCCCAAGTAAGAAAATAGTAAATAGAGCATGCGCAGTCCTCCCCAGGAAAAAATAGTGAAAACTATCCGGAGCTCTTCGAGCATCAATTGACCAATCACGTTCCTAGAATACTCATGAACATTCATAGAAGGGATATAAAGATGTGATATTCCTTTGTATGTACTTACAGGCCCTGTATCTCGTGGTGTGGGGGAATTTTTTTTCAAGGGTTTTGTCTAGGTTTACAAACACTTTGGAAACATATGTTCCCCAAAGTCTATAGTCAAACATGTTTTATTAAAACCTTGTGTGGCAGATCAAATGCTGCTCTATGGGATTTATGTGTGGCATAAAATGTTGTTAACACTTACAACCAATTTTAAACATATGCATGATCACTATCACAAAAAATGGCCATTTCATTTCAATTTTAACCAACTATAATAACATTTAATGAACAGGAAGTGTATAATTCATAGTTTATAACGACCTAATTGGACCATATGCTGATGGATATTGTCTGCATCAATCACCACCAACATCGAGCTGACAGCTTCTCAGAGTGCTAAACTAATGGACCCGAGAGGGCAGCAAATAAGGTTTGTGCTGTGGCGTAATCACAGCAATTTCAAAATAGAACTGATGATATTTGGACATTTCAAAAAAATATGCGATATCAAGTCCAGATGGGTGTACGATTACTTCATAGATGAATTTCAAAAAGATTACATACTGTGTGTCACTGATTGTTCGTGTCAATATAATCTTGGAATAAAGGAATTGAAAGAAACATTTATTAAGGTTAAACATGCTTTGCTATGCAACAAACAAAGAGAGTTCCAATACAAATTATTACATGGAGCTGTATATACAAAGAAGAAATTGTTTAAATTTGGTTTTGAGTCGGATAAACTTTGCATCTTTTGTAAACAAGAAGTTGAGACATACCAACATTTATTTCTCGATTGTCCAAAAGTTCAAAAACTATGGCAGGAAATAGTTAAAAAGCTACATTTAACTAAGTTCAGGTAGAAAATTGGAAATAAATTTTTATAGGGGTATGTGGCAGTACTGCTCGAGTATCTGTAGTAAATTGTATCATAAACGTAGTTCAGTACATCATTTTTATCTCTAGAAAACACGGAACTCTACCATTCGCACAGAAAGCAAAAGATATGCTGAAAGATTACAGCAATGATGAATACAAGATAGCCTTCCAAATGGGAAAAATAGGGACACATCTACAGAAGTGGGAAGCAGTGCGTTTTTGCTTCAATGGAGTTGATGTTTTGGGTTTTCCTTCATTTGCGAGCAGTTTAACTGAAGACGGAGGCATGCATGTGTGTGCGTTTGTATGTGTGGGAGTTTTTTTTTTTGTGTGTGTGTATTTGTGAGAGTATGTGAGGTGTGTGTGTAGGTGGGAGTGTGTTAAGCATGGGTGAGTGTGAGTTTCATATAACTTCCTCAAAATAAATTGAGATTTATATAATTCTGTCTATATTACTAGTCCTATAACTGTTAAAGAAAATGTTAAAGAATTTGTATAGATGGATTCAAATTTATTCATTTATTTTGGATTTGTATAATTTATGCTATTTCATAATCAAGTAAAACTGTACATGAATGATAAAATGTAAAAAATAAATTTTGAATTAACAATGTAAATGATTTCATGGAATATATTATTGTCATGTGCTATGAGGAAGAAATAAAATATGACTTACAACAAAAAGTAATCACAATTTGTATATTGTATCACATTTTGGAAACTTGATTGAATATGTACCATATTAGTTTGATACTTATGGAAAATATTTTTGTAAATAAGTTTAATAGTTTAATAAGATCAATTATGTTCCTCTTTATATCATTTTGTATAATTATGAATTATGAAAATCTGAATAAGGCAAAAAAGCTGTAAAAAAAGAATGTACAATGTACTATGTTTAAACTATAAGAGTATTTATGTTCCTCTTTATATCATGAAAATCTGAATAAAGGCAAAAAAAGCTTTAAAAGAAGTAAAGGTGCGAAGACAAACAACACATACATAAAAGGGGGTTATTATACTCTGGGGCACATGCTTTACTATGTCTTCTTTCCACATGCATACTGCAAGAAAAACTAATCTGTATACCATAAACTTGAAGGGAAATATCTACATCCAAACTGTTTGACTGTATTTACTAACATGTTAACATCTAATGCTGATAACACAAGGTCAGATCCAAAGCAGTAGTCTGTTGAACCTTTTAATAGTACGTACATAGTCATTACTTATTACTTTATTTTACTGTGTTGATAACATATGTGACCCAGCGGCCCAAAATGAGACATGTGTCGCGATTGATCATGTTTGATTATATATACCACCTTATTCTCCATGCCCTAAGCTTTAATTTGATACTCAAATCATAGATTTTGATGGCTTGGGTGCCAAGATACAACTATATTAATGTAGAAAATATGAAAAAAAAAACACGGAGAAATTCGCTTTTAAAGAATACGATACAGTTTGCTTCTGAACTCATGTTATCCCTCTTTTAATCTTGCGAATGTCAGATAAATTCACCATTTCCAAGTGTGTGAAAACAGTTGACCAATCACAATGTAGTTCATAGAATAAAACCGTCACTGATCAATATCCGCTTTCCGTGATTTTGCACGTCTATTGATAGACACCCAGACCTGGTCGCAGGGGGAGATATTTTGTGTGAGAGACCGAAGAAAGTACATAAGTTTGTTTCAGATCGAGTTTGTTTAATTGCAGAATATGAATCTTCAATATTTCTCCTAACAAATGTGTGAGTTTTAGCTCTTGAAATAAAGTATAAATCTGTCCATTCTTGTATTAGAAATAATAGGTAGAAATGAAATCTTCGGGGACTCGTCAAGCTGGCAGGATCAGCGTATTGCGAACGCTCAGCTGACAATAGGTGCAGTCATGTGATTGGTTGCTCTGGACAGCTCCGGCAGCAAGGCTAATGCATAATACATGATTTGTGAAGACATGGCCTAGACAATAGATTCAGTCAAGTGAGCAGCTCCCATTGTCACTTTGTTCTTTCACTACGAACGTTTTAGTTGGTGCAAGCAGGGATGTGTTGGGAAGGAGAAACAACTCAAGCATAATATATTGAAACATCTTTATGGATACTAAAGCGTGCTAATGAATGTCAAAAGCATTCCACAATCACTACAATGCTTTGATGTCCCATGCGCAGCACTGACATTTAGCTGCCGTCAAGTAGGGAAGAAATATCTTTAATTCCCTGTTTTACCTCTCAAAGCCATTGTTGATGATGATCATGATGATGATAATTATTTTGATAGGCACCGCGCTCGGCGTTGGCTTGGATCGATGATCAGTGATAGAAGTCTTTTCAATGAGCTGATAAATGAGAAGGATGCAAAATCTTCTCCATCCCGGCATGAAATAATCAGAACAAGAACGAACACTAATCTCGCAAAGTTGATTTGAAGGCAATTGAAAATAACAGTGGATGGATTAGAAGGCAGCTTGAGTGATGTGCAAAATGGGGGCGGGGGCGCTGCATGCAGGTATTCAGCGACATTCAGCGGATGGTCATGATGATGATGATGATGATGATTATGATGCTCATCACTATTAGTTATTTTTATGTTTTTATGTTTTTATTTTTTATGTGTGTGTATCGCAACAATTCAGAACCAAAAAAATGAAATTGATTCTGTATAGTTTGAAACACATATTTTGTTTTTCCACAATCGACTTGTCTGATATAAATCAGCATTTAATTATTCTCTACAGATGGCAAACATGGTTATTGTGGAAGGAACAGTAACTGACCTTTCTTGTTCAGAAAAGTGCTAAACCAACTTTGATTTTAGTCTGTTTAAAAGGAAAGTAACAAATTGAGAAAAAAAGGCAATGGAAAGAAAAAAAAGGTAAAAACCTATTTATGGAATTTAATTTCATTTATAATACAAATTTAAGCAAAAGTGCAAAGCGTCATTATATCAAGAAGAGGAAAATAACGCATTAATTAGATAAATGGGAAAACCAAATTGCATTTAGGTCTATTTATACTTTCCTGCAATGTGTTATAAACATCACACATAAATAGTTTCTTTTCTTGATGCCATGCAGTCTGTTGCATTCATTACATGAAAGTTTGCCTTAATCGCGCTGAATTAGCTCCACACTGAAGCAACACATTAAAACCTATATAAAAAACCACAAGCTAATTGAGAGTGTACATGTCTCCCAACAATACTACCTCTAATGTACCCAGCAGAAACACAAAGCAAGATGTGTGATTAATTAAGAATTCTCTCTGCACCGACGAGAAGCAATAAAACCTTAAAACTGCAAATCAATTGCAATTGAAAGTGTAAATTAGGCCGAACAATACGATTCCCCACAAAAAGGATAAAACTAGAAGTGCGGGTGAAACATGCAATGGAATCGGAGTGATCTCATAAAATCGTCTCATTATCGGCATCCCTCGCAGACCTTCATCCTACAGACACTCTGGTCTGCATGCTATCGACAGGTGGGAAATAAATATTTGCGGCGGTCTCACAAACACATCGCTCATGCTACCGTCGTAGCACGCTCAGCAAAATTAATTTGCTCGTTTGTCTCTCTGTGATTATCCACTTTGTGCGGTTTTCACATCTCCTTGCACTTTGGAGAGAACATTTGTCTGATGTGCTCTAATTTCACTCATTTATTTCTTGTATAGTGTAAATGTCAGTTTAGCACCAGTTAAACTAACTTTGGAAAGCATGTTTGTCCAACTCAGCATAGTCTACATGTCAGTCTGGCTCTAGTTATACTACCCAAGGGGTTGATCCTTTTTGATGAATGTATATTGTTTTTTTTTTTAATATGAAGATTTATCAATGATTACATGTATATCAGGAATCAACTTGATCTCAGCAAGGGCTCTTCGGATATAGAAGTTTGTAAACATTACCCTTTCCTGATATTCTTGTGTCTTATTGTTTATCTTATATTTTGTTCATGTTACACTGTACCATGTTACTTTACATAATGTGTTAACAAAATCTTATCTCTTGATAAGGGGTATGGGGGGGGGGGGGGAGCAGCAGGGAGATCATGACATGAAATGTAATGGTTGTACTTGTGGGTACCTTTGTCATGTATTGTTCAAAGATTGCCCGTCCCTTTTGCAAGCTTAAAATTTGAAATCGTCTACCACGATCGTAAATTGAAGAAAGTGAGATTCAAGACCATTTCTAAGAATATAGCATGTTGACGCTTTCTGTATATCTAAAAAATTTCAGCCGTTAAATTTCAAACCGACTTTTGTACTACGAAAAAAGTATTAGACAGTCTTTTGTTACAGTATCTATGCGGTTATTATGCGTGTGTGAAATCCTAATTTTATGAGTAATTACCAAACTTTGGAGATGATTCCTTCTATAGAACAATTTTTTTCATAATGCGTTTTATTATTTGATAAACACATTAATCAATATAGCAGATATTTCAACACAAACTGCTAAGAGCCTGAGGTAAAGACTATTAATCAGACGTTGTTTACGTGCATTATTTGAATTTTACACTACGTATCAGTTTCAAATTATGAATATACAGCTTGCTACCCCTTCTCTATATGTTTTGCCAATGTTTCAATGGTTTTGTGGTGATCTGAAAAAGGGACAGGCTGTCTTTAATGATCGTGAATGAAGCTTTAGAAAATATGCCCAGGCTATCCCAATCCACCCGCTCAATTAACATTATCATTAATGGTATGCCAAGACCTTTTCACTATAAAAACTTGTTTTGTTCTTATCATTTTATCTGTTAAATCAAGACCTTTTTATATCTGATTTCATGTTAATGATCCAACATATTCGAGGCAGAGCCTCAACGCCAGAACAAAGGTCTTTGGATCGTGTTTGCTGAGACCTTGTTATTTTACTGATGAAAAAGTTTTGAAGCAAAGCTAGTAAAAAATGCTTATTACTCCTGAAAATTATGGAGCCTCTCCTACATTGCTAAGCACAAATAGAACTTGTTTTCATGTAATTGTTCTCCTATCCCAACCACATAATCCATCTCACTGTGAATTGGAGAAGAACAAGGTTAAACCTGAACAACAGTAAGAGGATGACATGAGATTGCTTACCAGGAGACACAATGTACTTTCATTGAATTTCCCAGCACTCCAAGACACTGAACTCCCTTTCCCATTTTTAATTCAGCCTCACTTCCCAAGCCGTCCTCCACCCTCCCTCCCTAAATTAGAACAAGGAACTGTCTAATCTGTAGGAAAATCAGCTTGTGTGATGAATTCATATTCTTTCTAAGAGCGGCAATAACAACTATGTATAGATCCAACCCAATCATACTCCCCTCCCTCCTAATTTTCCTGTGTGTGCTCCAAACTAGTAAAAGCTAGAAGCTAACTGTGTGCTTTTCAACATCAGATGAAACTGATAAACAACCTGATGTGTTGTACTGTAGTCTGTTCTCATCTTGAAGTAGCCTTTCTCCCAGACTGTTGGACATTTCTCAGCTACACTGTAAAATCAAGTACATCATTCACAAGCCTAGTCACGTCTGCTCTTCTTTCAGTTTGAGCAAGCTGGGGAAAGAAAAAGAGAAGGCTGCAGCCAGACCTGTTTATTACATAAGGTGTGTTTTCATTAGCCCGATCAGACGAAATAGCAAGCTATTTTGCTGATCCGGGGAACTAGCCTGAAGTTGCAATCGCGTCTTCATTAGCTCAAAACTCGGGATACGTAAGCTCGAGCTCGGGTTGCATAAATTATCCCGAGTTTCACACATGCCAGCAGTGTGCGACGGGAATAGGCCACGGCCGCATGGCTTCGGTTGTGAGCTTGCATTCACGCGTGTGTAAAAACCTTTTACGTAAACAATGCCTCATGGGCGCTGATGCATGCCGGGATCAAGAAATTTTCAGGCTAATGAAGACGCTCCGAGCTAGCTCAAGATTTCTTGGGAAATTTTCTGGACCAAATAGCTAGCTATTTTGCCTGATCTGGCTAATGAAGACGCAAATAGCTAGCTATTTCGTGATCTGGCTAGCTAGCCCGATCAGAACAAGCTCGCTATTTCGCCCACATCGGGCTAATGAAGACGCCCCCAGCGTGGATAAGAAATACCCTCGAGCCTTGAGGCCAGGCTAATCTGGAGTGTACGCTGTAGTTTGGGTGTACTGCCACAGACTAGACAATTTATTTGGCCTTGGGAATGATCAAATGGACGAGGAATGGAAATTGAGTTTGGAATTGCATTCACATCAGCCTCAAATATTGTTCAAGATGTTTCACGGGAAGGCAGGAGCTGTTTCCAATGCAGCAATGACAAAGAGATACATACAAATAGTGGGGTTAATGGGGATCCCCATGCTGTGCCTCTTTTCTCCCTCCGTCTGTCTATTTTGTCTCTCACTAAATACGCCCCCCCACCCCCCATCAAACATCAGTTCCTCTGTACATACTTGTTTTCTTGATATGACAACTCAGAGATCTTAATGGAATATCCACTACTGTTTGCTGGTTAAGTCATCCATTTCTACAAATTTATTGTTAGGTTGCAGTGCATGTATTATGAATCATGAACATTTTCCTGGAAAACTGAGAAGTTTTCGATAAGTTGTTTTTCGGCACTGAATTTCTCGTCAATGATAATCATGCATTCATAGTGGCAGATCATGATTGCATATGATTTCTGGGTCAGGTCTACATGACTGAAAGTGACATTACACAGTGTTTGTAGCAAGTATAATTAACATCTTTCAATCAAAATTGTGCACTTGTCACATACTTAAAATACAATTTAAATTACATTAAGTCCCAGACAATTTCTAAAATCCTTCACAGAATGGATTTTTTTTTTACTTATTGCAGATTTCCACAACCCACTGCAGATAGGTTGAGACATGATCAGAATAAATTGAGAGGGAAATACATTGTGTGTAGCCAGGTGGATGAAAAACATGCCATTCAATATCCTGATAGAAGAGTAATTAACTTGTGGAAAGAATGATTAATGGGATAATTTTACAGATCATTTCACTTTGTGTCACTAAACTCCAATTCTAAATGTACTTCTGTCATTAATATCTATATCCTAACAAAAAACATGAAATGAAATTGCGGGTATCCAAGTGAAAGATGATAATGATAACAATGATAAGTCACAGTCACAGTCATAGCAATCTAACACCCTCTACTTACCCTGCCACAGTCACATTTGTTCACCAGGGCCCTGTTGCATAAAACTTACTATTAATGTAACTTTACAAATTGCAACCCTTTATGGAAACGCATTTGATTGGCAGTCAAGCGATATTACCATCATAGTTACCATTAATGGTAAGTTTTATGCAACAGTGCCAAGTGTGGGTATAAATTCTGGAGAACGACAGCTTGTCTGGAGCAAGAGAAGTTCTGACAGTTTAACGCATATTAGTATTCTGATACAGCACTAGAGCTCTCTTCACGAGGAGCTGTTGTAGGAACACAGCAGGTTCACCCTCATCTATAGCATCTAGGATATAACATCTAGGATATAGCATCTAGGATATAACATCTAGGATATAGCATCTAGGATATAACATCTAGGATATAGCATCTAGGATATAGCATCTAGGATATAGCATCTAGGATATATTTTTTTAAGCAATGCTGGCCCTGTAACCGTTTTCTCTCATGGTACCAAATTCAGGCATGTGAGCAACGACTACATACATTATCGTTTGAGGAATTTACGAGGCTCATTTTGAAATGCTTAGCGGCAAATTTATGGGGCTGGCAGTTGCGGGGTCAGGCCAAGGAAGACCCATTGAGGGTAACATTATCCAGGGAAGCAAAGGGTTATCAGGTATGATTCATAGCTAGCTTAAGCTACACAATAAATCACTTTATACATGGATATGTTTCTCATTTTATAGTATGAAACAGGCTCTCACTGACTGTTCTTTGGTATCTTCAGGTGTATCTATGCCAACAGGTTGTAGTGACTCTTACATCATCCATTCATGTATTTCGACCATGTGCGTTTTCCAACCAATTGCGCATCAATACTATGCGTGCATATCAACATCACGTGGCTCTTTGTTCTTCACTCCCGAACAACATCCCGGTCGAGTCAACATGCTTCTGTTAGTGTCCTCCGGACACGAGAACCTCCCATGCCTCACGGCACTTCAACCCTTTTCCTGCCATCTCCGGCGGGCTGGCAGTCTTGCAGTGGTACGTTATAATCGACATCGACATGGCAAGATTCACTACTGGGAGCTCCCAGTCATTGCGCTTCTGCAAAGTTCGGCTTATCACAACCAAGGTGGCTCACTGCTACATCGGTACCGGCTTTGTCTCGTCTTTTCTTCCTCGGCCTCCGAGCGCCACTCAACTTCTCTCATCTTCTCGTCCGCGATCACCACCACGAGCCTGTTGCTTAACATCGCGATCTTCATGGCTTTTCAACCACGTCCACGAAGTCGCATTTCCGCCTGCAAGCCTCTGCATCATCACCAGCGTGAGCCCCTTCCTTTGCTTATCGCCCGTTATTCATTATCATTTGACTTTCAACGTATCTACTTTGCAGTAAGCATTCATTTATCCACTGCATTTGTGCATGTACATCTCGTCATATCTCAGTGCAATATTCTTATTTCTATTTCGCATGACTGAGTTTGCACGTGCACAGTCCATGCTTTATCCCTATCAATAAACCAACGAAAAGGGAATACAATTTATGTGTTTTATTGCCGAACAACCTTGCTTCCTTTTAGCTAAAAATGGAGTTAATGATCATACACACACACACACACCACACACCCATAGTTCTAAAAGGTCATTAAATATTACATTTCTTGAGGTACAGTATATGATACATTTTGTGCCCTTCTACATAAAAGTGCTCTTTGTTTAGTATTTCTAAATGAATGTATTGAAATTCACAAAACTTATATGTCAAACAGAAATCATTAGTGCTTAAATTGTATTTGTAATAATGGATACAATATGGTCATCTCCCTGATTTAAATCAAATCTCTGCAAACCAGGTTATCTTGCCTACACTCTCATATGAGGAATAGGCTTGACACATTTCACACCATACTTCGACTTATGTTTTCAGTCCATGGCGATCTGTTTTGCTTACAAGAGTATGGGGCCCAAGAGTCTGCGAAGGGTCTCTTTAAAAAAAAAAAAAATATATATATACATAGCTGCACAGCTCAACACCATGGTTAGGCTGACATACATACCCCATACATCAATGGAACTGACAGGCTCCCCACAAATGCTGTGACCTACTTTCTGGAACAGGCACAGATATTAGAAAAGATGGCTGGGTGTGACACACAGGGATGGAGTTGGGGGGGGGGGGGGGGGGGTAGTGAGCTGTGATGGCAATGCAAGTGGTAGAATGACACCATTATCATGTTGATTTCTGGAACATATCAAATTTACAAATGAGTGGCCCATAAATCATGATCCAAGATTGAAGACAGAGACATTGAAAGACAAAAAAAGATGTAAAGGGGAAAATCAAGTGCGAGGATCAGAAGGTGCAGAGGGAGATGCAAAGTAGGGAATGAAGGGATAAAAGGGGAATGGCTGAGAAAGTCTTGCTATATAAAACAGCAAAACAAGAGAAATCAAAAGGGGTAAAAAACATCAGATGAGAATGACAATACGGAAGATATCAAGTAAATAAAATAAATTCCTCCACTGTAGATAGAAAATAGAACAAAGAACATAAAAATGGTGGCAGGGCAAAAAATACAGTAAAGAGTGCAACCTAGGTGGAAAGAAAGAGTGAGAGAGAGAGAGAGAGAGGGAGACGAAGACATAAAATGAGGATGAAATGAAGTGCCAAGACAAAAAAAAATGACAGTTCAGGTCACTCTACTCCATGTCTGAAATTCTCTAGCGAGCTGAAAATTGGTAACGGCAGCTAAGTGCCCCCTACGAGCAGGCTTACTGGCAAGTATACACAATTTGCCCTGTTCACCATTCCTCTGTAGTCTGAAGCCTAACTGCTTCTAATAAAACCAGATTGGAAAAGCAGCACCACCTAGTATAGGGGATAGCAAGGGATGAAAGGTGAGGGGGGCGATGCAAAGAAAGGGGCAGGGGGTGCTGGTGGTAGATGGAGACAGGAGGCAAAGGGAGACAGAGGGGAAGAGAGACAGAAAGAGGGAGGGGAAGCGAGGGGGAGAGGGAAAGAGAGAAGGAGGAAGGGTGAGAGTTAGAGAGAGATTGGGAGGGAGATACACAGACAGATAAGAATGAAAGAGAAGACCAGAAAGAAAAGCAGAGAGATAAAGAGAGGGAGAGAGAGAGAGAGAGAGAGAGAGAGAGAGAGAGAGAGGGATGCATTATCAAAGGGAGGGAGACATATACCTGACAAAAAGCATTACTGGGAGAGCAATGACACCAACAATTGAATCCCGCCAACGATATCCGCAGAAGACGGCAGAGGAGGAGGAAGAAAGTGCAAAGCAGACCCAGATGGAGAGGGCAAGGACCGCACTACAGACCAGAAAAATCAAGTGACCCACAAAGAGGTGCTTGCTCCTTCCAAATTGAAGCTAGGGTAGACGAGTATGCATGTATGTCATGTGTTTGTTTGCATGTGTATGTGTGTATGTTTGCATGTGTATGTACATGTGTGTACTTGTACCTGTGTATATATGTGCCTGTTTGTTTCTGTATGTGTACACTGTATGTGTCTCATGTGTGTGTTTATGTCTGTGTGTATTTTATGTGTGATTGCATTTATATAAAATGTATTTAAATGAGTGAATGTGTTTGTGTGTTTGTATGTGCGTCTGTACTAGTGTGAGAATGAAAGGCAGAGGGAGAGGGAGAGGGAGAGGGGAAAGGGAAAGAGGGAGAGAGGGAAAAATTGAGAGAGGGAAAGAGGGATAGGGGGAGAGAGGAAGAGTGAGAAATAGAGAAGGAGAGAGGGAGAGGTGGATAAGGAGAGGGATAGGAAGGGATAGACACAGAGAAAGAGATGGAAACAGACGGATGGAGACAGGGGAGGGATTAGAGAGAGATCGTGGGAGAAAAGAGGTGGAAGACACACGGTAAAAGGCAATATGTCACGAGAGAGAAAGGGAGATGGAAATGAAAAAGAAGAGGGTGAAGGGAGAGAAGGAACAAGGAGAGAAAGAAAGATAAGAGAGAAAGCGAGACAGTAAGGGGTAATGACAGAGACTACAGAGCAAGAGGGGGAGAGAGAGAGAAGAGAGAGAGAGAGAGAGAGAGAGAGAGAGAGAGAGAGAGAGAGAGAGAGAGAGAGAAGGGAAGGAGGGGGATGGGAGTGACTCTGATTGATGGAATGGGATCTAGGAGGTGGGGTGGGGCGGATTGGGAGGACATGAATCAAAGTGAGGGGAAGAGGTTAACAAGATAAACTTGTCCCACACTCTAATCCACTCACAGAAAGGAAATGGATGATGACAAACTATGTCAAAACAACAAAATCTTGTAATAACAGACCAGCAGAAGGCTCTCCTACCTACTCTAACCGACCACTACTGAAATCTACCCCTCAGCCCTTAGGTCACATTTACCACCATTTCAAACTATCTTTGTTATCCTGTTTTCTTGAAAATACAAAAAATTGCGCAGTAAGTACAAATTCTACTTATTTTTAGAAAAAAAATATTGTGTGTGATGTCATTGTGAATTCTCAATTGTTTGTAGCTACCATACACATACACATGTATCTGTGTTGAGCAGACACACATTAGATTTCCATGAAAATTGCTTTTTATTTTATTATGCAGTCTACCTTTCACACCAAGCACAGGGATTAAGTATTCCAAGGGGTAAGACTAGTTTCACAGAGGCGCAGTGGAGCACCCTATATTGCATATCATTATCTGTCCGATCTATTTGAATTTGCAATGGACTTCTACAGCAATCCCAAATCAAAATAGTTGCATTCGCGTCTCGTCACTTTGGGCCCGAGTTATGAAGTGAAACTTTCCAACCTATCTAAGTTTTCAATGACCTTCATAATCATGAAAAAAATATGAAATTTGATGGAAATAAACGCAAAATATGAAACTGTTTTGAAATCATACAAACGATAAACAGGTCATCTATTCAATTTACGGCGAATTTGGTCAGCGAGAGTAAGGCTGACCCATGTGAAATGCCCCAGCGACAGTAGCGTAATGTGCAGTGCTCACTTCCCTGGCAATGCCTACGAGGCGGCGGTACTGTATTTGCAGTTCAACATCAGGTTTAAAAGGAAGTTGAAGTTGGATGCAGTCCCGTCATAAATCTCCCAACCAATACCCAAGAAAAGGGGGAGGAAAGAAGCACACCAGCATTCGAAAAAAATGAAGAAACTCCGGGATCGTGAACCTCATTGTCTTGCTTTTCTTTTATTAATCTTCGAAATTGCGACGAATTATTCGCTCAGCTTCGGTTCACTGCTCGGCGCTAGTTCAACTAAAGTGTATCCACGACAGCCTACGTGGCTAGTCACGGGTGGATAGTCGCGTAGCAGTCTTGGGCTGGGGCCTAAACGGGCGCTAATGCAGACC
Source organism: Arbacia lixula (assembly GCA_963669155.1). NCBI lineage: Eukaryota > Metazoa > Echinodermata > Echinoidea > Arbacioida > Arbaciidae > Arbacia > Arbacia lixula. The sequence goes on along the minus strand of OZ022581.1, from coordinate 5,650,916 downwards.
TAGAAATCACTTTTTTTGAGGAATTCAACGGCAAAGAAGTTGTCTAAGGTTAGGGTTGGGGTCAGGGCTAGATTGAGAATTAGGGTTATGGTCACGTACGTTAGGTTAACGGTTTCAAATTCATAAAATAAGTGCCGAAGGATATGCACTTCTCAACTAGTGCCGTGAGTGAGTGGCCGTGGGCGTGGGAGTTGCAATGCAGGCAGCTAAATCTAGCGGTATGGAGACACGTTCCTCGGGAATAAGCCACTTCATAGTTACACCATAAATGAAATAATTCTGGAATTCAATCGTCTGGATTGCTCATACTGATGACAATTTCAAAGCCGATTTAATCAGAAAAAGCACTCAGGAGATTTTCGCAAAATCACTCTCAACGCACAGCCAGCTATGTAATAACACGCAAAAGCCAAATTTGCACCCCATCGCAATCGACCGAGCCTTCCCCCTCATACGTCACAGGCTATGACATAATACGCTCGCCGGTAATCTCTATTTCTGTCATGTCGTTCTAGTAGTAGTCAGGTTTTGATGTAAAATGTACAAATCATCCTTATTTTTCGCTCAAAAGTATATGGTTATGCAAAATGGCCATTAAAGACTAAGGTAGATACATGTAAGTGGAAATCATATTTTAAGTTGTCTGGCTGTCAGGGGCCCTTTAAATCCTCGTCTGCCACAGACACACACAATTATTTCACTCTAAGGGAAGGATGTCTAATACTTGTGCAAAGATGCTACAATGGAAACACAAGGGTAAAATCCTTGTGTGTCAAACAAAAATGATGGTCTGTGGGTATTGTGTGTAATATGCAATATGCATCAATGGTACAGCACATGAATGCAAAGTTAACCTGAAACAGTTTATATGTGTGCGTTTTGACTGGCATGTGACAGGGGCTTTTATCAATCACTCATCTGGCTGTGCAGTATGTCCTTAGCCAGCAGCTACTTGGCAAATCACATTCAATTTGCTGTCTGGCAGGCAAACAGTCGACGGCAGATAAGGCCTGGACTGGCCAGGGCCATCAACAGTCACATCAGCATCCAAAGTGATGACTCACCGGCGGGGCGAGGGGAGAGGTCGAGTAAGACTACGATGAGGATGATGAGGGTGGCGGTGATGGTGGTGATGGTGGTGATGGTGGTGATGGTGGTGATGGTGATGGTGGTGATGGTGGTGATGGTGGTGATGGTGGTGATGGTGGTGATGGTGATGGTGGTGATGGTGGGGATGGTGGTGATGGTGGTGATGGTGGTGATGGTGGTAGTGATGAGGATGATGATGGTGATGATGATGATGATGATGATGATGATGATGATGATGATGGTGGTGGTGATGGTGATGGTGATGGTGATGATGGTCATGGTGGTGATGATGATAATGGTGGCGGTGATGGTGATGATGGTGATGGTAGTGATGGTGGTGATGGTGATGGTAGTGATGGTGGTGATGGTTGTGGTGATGAGGATGATGATGGTGATAGTGAAGGTGGTGATGATGGCAATAATAATGATGGTAATTATGGTGATGAAGATGATGAGAATATTTATGATAATGGCAATGGAGCTAATGAATTATAATTGCAATAAAGGTGATGTCATGGTAACATTATATATAGTACAAATCATTTCAATGATTATCATAATTTTTTTTAGTAACCATTGGTGTATTGATCATACATAGTGTAGGAGGAGAAGGGAGGGAATAGGATGGGGGAAAGGAAGAAAAGGAGGAGGGGAGGACGAAAGGAAGAGGGAAGAGGGGAGGAGGAGGGGAGGAGGAGGGGAGGAGGAGGGGAGGAGGAGGGGAGGAGGAGGGGAGGATGAGAGGAGAGGAGGGGAGGAGAGAAGGAAGAGGGGAAAAGAGAAGGGAGGATAGGAGGAACAAGGGAGAAGCGAGATGAAAGAAGAGTTTACAACAGAAAGGTGCAAGTAAAGAGGAGAGGAGTGGGGGGGGGGGGGAGGTTGAGACTAGAGGAAAGAAGAAAGAGAAGCCTGGGAAGGGGTTTGAAAGAGAGGCGGAGGAAGAAAAGAGGAAGGGGAGGGAGAAGAAGAGGGGAAGACAAAGTCACCTTCAAACATTTTGTTTATAGATATTTCTCCATGTTTTCCGCTCTTCAAATTGAAAATTACTCTGGTTATCCACAAATTCTGCTCTACATATTGTAATAATTCATGTTAATTTGATTGAAATGAGTATATCTGACAGAAATGTAGCTTTTTTTCTTATACTTGTTTAATGGCCTTGGCAATTTACATGATTTAGAAGTCCTCTCGACATTCACTCTTCTATATGACCTCTCCTGTTTTGTGGGTTAACTGTCTGTGATTTGACTGAATCACACATTTTTTTCCAGGTACAAGTATTTATAACCAAAGGGGTTGAAAGGACGAGAGTGTGACTCTGAGTTGTGTGAGGTCGCTTAAAGATGAGTGATTTAAAGGGATTAGAGTTAAGCTCTGAATCCTGCAATTAAGAGCTGAGTAATCTCAAGTAAGGAATAGGTAGTTGGGGGTAATAAGCATATATTGGACGACCAGCTACACACCCGGCTGTGACTTGTAGAAGAAGAAAGATAAGATGACGGAAATGTAGAAGTGGAGAGACTGACAGGATAGTGGACAGTGAAAAGAGGAGAAGAGAGGGGAATAGGAGCCAGGAGGAGAAGATGTGAGGAGAAATAGAGGTGGTGGAGGAGGAGAAAAGAAACATGAGGGTAACAAGGAGAGGAGGAGAAGGAAAGGAAGAAAATGGGGAAGAAAAATAGTAGAGAGATGAGAGCATGAGAGATAAAGGGTAAGTAGGAGGAAAAGAAGGGAAAAGAAAAGGGGACAATAGGAGTATAAGGAGGTGGTAGGGGAGGAGAACAGAGAGAGCACTGAGGCAAAAGGGGCAAAGGAAGGAGATGTGAAGAATTGGAGAGGGAGAGAGGGAACATCGAGACAGGGTAAAGATGGGAGAAATAGAGAGGGGAAGGCAATGAGAAGGGGAGAGGAGAGGAAAAGTGAAGCAGGATGAAATCTCTCTTTATGCAATTCTCTCTTGACACTCTCACATCACTCCAATTGCCCCAGTTGCCCAATCATTTTCTTGATGAAATTGCTTGATACATGATATGCATACTCTATTCCTCATATCACCTGAAAGAATGCCATTTTTACTCGTTGACAAATGGTCGTATCTGCTCCACACAAGTTAATGAGCCATAAAGCGCAAGTTCATGCCCATCGTCTTCTCCAAACTAATTTTCTTTTCGCAGCCAAATCGATCCCAAGCCTCGTCCTTGCGACTGAAGTGCCACAAAGGCCTCACCCCAGCATGCTCTGACCCATATCTCCTTTTTAATGTCTCATCTTGACTGCCATCCAGCGGTGATCTGCCCTTGACGGGCAATCAGCCCTGGTGGTGTCTGCTGACCATCCACCAGACAAGGGCTTGAGAGAGTTCTGACCCACCGATTGCACGTTTGTCTACCGGACAATCAAACTACACGCATCACGCTATGTAGATCAGGGTCAGAAACGTGCATGCATGATCAAACCTTGCCCCAAAGTCTGATGTACTTTAAATCATATGATATGATTGCATAATCATAACAAATTGGGTACCATTGCAAAGAGTAAAAAGTCTAATGACGTCAAATATAGTTATGCCAACAGAGTAATATGAGAGATATATCTGATCAATCATGAGTGTTTCTATCCAATGCTCTTTTTTTTATCTTCCAAAGATGTGTCAATATTTTTCCTGCTGTGCCTCGTCTCTGTGCTGTCTCTGTACTTCATTTCACCTTGCAATTTTGTATCGCCCTGCAAGGCAGCAAAAACATTTCTCAAGAAGGCCTTCAACAAAACATGGAACATTTCCTGTTCTGTGCCTAATATATACGTACAGTATACTAATGTGTAAAATGAAGAGGAAATGAATGTTTGGTCACTATATGCCAGAGAAAACAACACATTAGATACGACATTGTATGGAGAAACAACAATTTAATGACTATTTTGCAGTCATCTGGTGAAGGTCATGAGCAGTACAGTATATGACCTCTCACAATGAAAAACAAAATCACGATACAAATCTCCAATTTCAACAAAAGTAATTGACGTTGACTCTTTCCGCAATGAGAGTATAAAGTTGATAGAAAAAAAAAGAAAACAAGAAAATATAGAAAAGCACCCAGACAATAAAACAGATGACTGAAAAGAAACCCCAATAGAGCGACGGTGAATCTCTGCTCACCTTGTATTTAGCACAAACAGCCACTCCATGTGTCCTGCTCTCTGATTGGCTGGTTCCATCATGACCTCGCTTGCCTTGTCTTGGAGCAAATATCCTGTCATTCCCACTGGGCAGGGGCTGATTGGTTGGGAAAGAAATACAAATAACATTAGAATTGAAGGAGAGAAAGAGATTTGCTACACAATGCTAAAACTAAATACTATTACAAACTAGGTGGTTCGTGAACCACGAGTCTCAACTGATTTCGCAATCGATAAACAGTGCTAAGTTTTTTTTTTCAAATATTTAAAATGGTGCCGAGTTGACGTTTGACCTCATCATTCTCATCAACACACATTGTATTACCTGCTCTATAACAGATTGTCTGTGAAACCTCCATCACATTTATTTGGAATCAGCAGGAATCAAGCAGAACAGGCCGGAATGAAAATTTTTCAAAATTCGAGCCACATTTGGGAGGGAATTTCAAATTGATCTTTCTTGGCAGCATGACCTCAGTGCTGCTCAGTGACTCCTCAATGCTGACTCACCTTGCAGCAACAGCTAGCCGTGCTTTTATGCGATTCGATTCTCCATGAATGCAATCAGAATGTTTCGAATGTTGTTGAAATGTCGTCAGAATATTTGGAATGCAGTCAGAGTGCTGTTGGAGTGCACTTTGAATGCCGTTTGATACTTTTCCAGTTCGAATGCACCTCAAAAGTTTTGAGCATGAACAAAACATTCAGGCCGGACACAAGACTGGACCCGAATATTTGGAATGCACTCAGAACGCAGTCAAAATTTTTAGAATGCACCTCGAATATCCAGGAATGTGCCAAGAATTTTCATTCCGCCTGTAGTTTGACTAGAAAAACTATCATGAAAAGAATTATACTGAAAAAATACACCCAAATATTCCTTACATAATCTTTATGATATAGGGTTTTACCTACGTTTAATGAAATTTAATTGAATAACACCAGAGCTCATTTTTATTTACTGTATGACAATAAGCTTTCACTAATAAATGGGAACAGACAAACCAGCAACTTTTACATGGTTCATATTTGTAATTTATTCTCCCTTCCAATCTCCCTTCCAATACTCATGTCATATCTATCATATGTCATTACTATCAGATAAAAAGTATTGCAACCGTATGACGCACATCTCATGTGTTTTAAACAACTTATACGCCATCTGTAGAATGAAGTTTGACCGGAAACACAGTATGTCAGACATGAATGCGAAAACATTGCATCTATTATGTGCCTGCACCTGTTCTCCTAGCCATGCTGGCCTAGCTTTCAGGCTGTTGGTAATTTCTAATTCAAACCCTTACAGATCATGTTGGGTCTAGTATTTTAAGACTAATTAAGTGTTTCTTCATGTCCCTCCCATGAGTCAGAACAAACTGGGGAGCACTTAGTCTACTTCAGCCAGACTTGTTTCTTGAAGAGTTGGAATTAGAAATGCCCAGCAGCCTGGAAACCAGGCTAAACTATGATTGTAGTATGGCAATACAGTGGCATGGGAGACAGGACAGGTTTCACAACACATGTATCTGGTAAGTGAGACAGACATAGATACAGAGGTGAAGAGAAAGATACATGAATATGGGAACAGAAAGATTAGAAGAGAAAGGGAAAGTATGATGGATAGAACACGGAAATGGCACTTTGAACATAGTCATTTATCATGCAGACAAACTTTTAATGGGACCCTTTGAAATTTTGTATGCATAACAAAAGACCATGACATGTTCACATTACAGGAAGGTAGGAATAGAACAGAGGGAAAGCGAAAGGAATTTTTTCCAAGCGGAAAAGAATCAAAGCTGATTTTTTTGTGACATCTTGTGAGAGAAAGAAAAAGTCAATGATAGGTAAAAAAAAGAAAAAATGACAGGAAGAAAAAAACAAGGGAAACAGATTGACACACGTAGCAAGCGACAAAGCGACTACAGTACAGCGAAGGGAATCATGACAAGAGCAAAAGTGATGCAGAAACATCTATTTCCCGATAAATCTATTACCCCGTTGAATAGATCTGGCAGAGGCTCAGAACATGGAAGGTTCACTATCAATAATCATGAGACTCTGCTGACAAGTGACACAAAATGCTCCACCAAATAAAAAGCATAATTGTACGCAAACACACAGACAAACGCACAGACAAGAGGGCGCGGGGTTCGTTCAACTCCCCCCAATGAGAGTCTGTGCGTGGCAAATTAGCGCACGAAGCCGTCTCATTTGCGGCCGTAATTGGAACAACAGCCTTGTCCTCATTTCTCCCTCAGCCGACTAATTAATGGTTTTAGCAGACTCGAGCATGATATGTCACAGACATGCACTGAAAGTGTGGTGCTACACGTCTGGTGGAAACGAAGGGTTATATACCCCTTTTAGATAAGAGATGTGATCTATTCAAGAGTGGGATATTCAATGTGTGGGCATAACCAACTAATAATTCATCATTAGACCATGAAACTCATGAAATAAAATTATCCATTTGTTTTGCTTTCATTGAAAATGGCTCAAATCACTTGTTTTTGTTGCTGAATACAGCATAACTTGTATTTTCAAAATCACCCTGTGAAAATTTCCCATAGAATGTTGGAACTTAGTCTTGTTACCACCACTAATTCAGGCATGAGGCAGAGTAACTTTTACAAGGCTTGCCCGGTGCTGGAAGACCAAACCCGTATCTAAATCTTCACATTTTCATGAGTGGTCTTTGTACAATATAAACAAAGTAATAATGATTTCTCTTATAAGTGGAGATTTTAGAGGCAATATAACGTTTGTATAGCATGTTACCATGGGTCCGATCATGTGTATACCAATAGGAGCCACAAGGTTTCAGTTTAGAGGACATCACCTATTCTTGAAGTATTCCAGGTAAATTTGAATAGCTTTGTTCAGATAACACCTATTACACATAAAATTGTTGGTATTAATGTTTATGGAGGCTTTATATCCCATTCAGATGACTAACGGGGACCAATCCACAGTGGTTACATGTAGATCTGTTTGAACAATATTCAAATATGTAATTTACTCCAGATCGATGCATTTACCTAAATACCTGCTGGAACAGTAAGCTTTTGCTTACTTAAGTTCTGTTCTCATGCTAATTTATTGATTATGTTAACGATATTGATTTGAAATGCATATTTGAAATCCATTTGAATTGTATATTTGTACTTATGTTGTATGTTGAAAATAAATGAAATGAAATGAAATAGATATGATATACTCTTTTCAGATAATTTATGGTTTACTCCAGTGTGAAGTTTGAACTTGTTGCAACACAAGCGGGCCATTAACTGCACTCCAGCTAAAAGGAATTGGCATAGGGAAAGGGAAAGGGAAGAAAAGGAAGGAGCCGCAATTTTTAACTGAGGTGGATTTTGTCCAGTTGAGCATGAAACATGATGCTTAAGCCTAAAAAGCATCATGTTTCATGCTGAACTGGCCAAAACATACCACGGTATAAAACTGCGGCTCCTTCCCTCTCTTCCCTTTCCATATGCCAATTCCTTTGAGCTGTAGTGTAGTCACACATCATATTCTAGGACTTTTAAAGACACAAGTGAAGTTTTCATTATTACCTTCATGTGGAATATGTGTTTCACTTTAGGAACAAAATCTAACCGAAGAAAGAAGTGTTGCCAATTTGACAGCCAAAATAATGATTACTTTTGCTCTATAAAGTCTATGAGCGTTAATGTGTTAAGGGATACCACTGCTATTCAAAAAAATTGAATTGCAAGGATGTACAGGAGGAGAGAAGCCATACAAGGAAAATTTATGATCATTTACTACATGCTGACATAATTTTTTGCCCATTTTCTTGTTATGACATACAATCAAACTGTACACTATGGAGCATGCACCAGGCTGGTTCAAGTAGACACACACGGTTTAATAGTGATGCAGGAAGTATGCATGACTGTTACTAGCTACAGTTCGACCTCGGTTATCCGGCCACGTTGGGGCCGGCGGCTGCCCGGAAAATCGATATGGCCGGATAAGAGAGATATGTTGAAATAGGCACTTTCTAGTATGTTATTGTAGGGGTGTAAATGTGTTACATATTACCAATTAACCAGAATTATGATTATCTTCCTCAAAATACACAGAACAGCAACAGAAATTACTCCAAAATCTCAACAAAATATGATCTTACTTCGATATAATCATGACAATCAGACTGCACTTGACTCCATCACACTCGATCTTACCCCTTGGGGGAACGATTGTATCAAAAACATTCACATGCATTCATTGTTTGACTTTAACACGACCGTGCGTTGCTGCCCCATATGTTCGAGAGTCGCTGACAGATCAAAATGATGTCCAAACCCCCCCCCCAAAAAAAAAAAAAAGAATTATCGATTTCATTCAACCGTAAAATAATGCTGATGATGTGAAAGGAGAGGATGTATTCATTTTTAATGTGTTTGTCAAAATATTTTTGGTGTCCCGATGGATCCGATAAGAACGGATTCTAATGCGTTGTTGGGACACTGGCAGATGCAAAATTTTGACCAACGCGAGTGTTACCGTGTTGTGACATCGCCACTCAATGCGTGTTGACTCAATGGCTCTCCGTATCCATGATAACGCTGTTGAAAAAGTTGTCATAAATCCGGTGGTAACTAATCACTATAATCTCGATTGCAGTGATTGACAGAATGTCCCACAGTGTATTCACATGATCGTGGTAGCATGTGTGTTTGTCTGAATTGATTTTGGCACTAAAAAACTCATAAAAACATTTTAAAAAAAAAACATTAAAAAAAATCAGTGAGTCGGCATCCGGTTAACAGAGACGGCCGGAAAATCAATGGCTGTGTAATCGGGGTTGAACTGTATTAGCCAATGAGCAGGCAGCAGTCTCATCACGTGACGTCTGGCCTTTGCTGTATTTATACATGGGCTAATGGCTATTGAATGATGTTTACCAGCGTACTTACATGTGGCAGGCGCATGTACGAATCCTGATATCCTCAAAGTAATCAAACAAACAAAGTGCAGGAAATATGTAGGGGTCAAGAGCAGTCAATATAATTCTACTTCCAGTCTGTAAAACTCTAATCTACTTTTTTTTTTGTGCCAGAATCTCCTAAGCAAAATGTTATGTCATAGGTGTAATCACTATCTAAAAGAATGATTAAGGCCTTCTTTAATCATGGAAGTAACAGCCTTTGTCAGGCATTGTGAGTTGAAAATCTACCAACAGATGGCGCTATATTGTGATGCAGGTCAGAGCCATCTAAACAAAGAGTTTGGCCAACTTGGTTTTAAAAGGTAGCCCTATATCACGTGTTGCTTTGTGGGGCAAGCATATAACAAAAGGAGTATGCGCCACGTTACTACCTATTGGAACCAAGTTGTCCAAACTCTGTGTATAGATGGCTCTGATGCAGCTGTACGCTATGCATGGTGCAAAATAGAAATGGCGACTTACTGAGAACTCTACACTATTACCAAGGAACTTTTAGCATTACTTTAATGTCAACACTACCAGGATACTACAAACATTTCAGACCATTGCTTAGGCCCCCGTCACACTTATTCGGAATCAGCAGGAATCAAGCAGAACCAGCCGGAATGAAAATTTTTTCAAAATTTGAGCCACATTCGATGAGGGAATTTCGAATTGAGCTAAATATGTAAAAATGCCGTTAGCATACTTAGAATGTCCTTCAAACCCATCTCGAAAGATTCTTGCACATTCTGGGTTTATTGGCTCTCGAATGTAGCTCGATTGTAGTTAGAACATGGTAGGAATATTTAGAATGCAGTCAGAATATTTGGAATGCAGTCAGAGTGCTGTTGGACTGCACTTCGAATGCCATTCGATATTTTTCCAGCTCGAATGCACCTCAAAAGTTTTGAGCATGAGCAAGACATTCGGGCTGGACACAAGAATGGACGCGAATATTCGAAATGCACTCAGAATGCAGTCAGAATGCACTTGGAATATCCAGGAATGTGCCAAAAATTTTCATTCTGACGGCATTCTGACTTATTCCGCCTCTAGTGTGACTAGGATATTACAGCCAGAAACAAGATTATTTGGGGCTACCCAGCCACTGTACCTGTGTACCCTTCATGGCCACTATTGATAAACAAAGGGTGAATATTGATCATAACTGGTTGCTCTCAAGCACTGCCATTGTGTCCACTGAATATTTTGCAATGTTACTATAAGCAGTGATGTGTTATGAAAGGATATGAAAAAACTTTCTTTCTTTGAACCCATGCGTGGCACCACCGAAAAGCTAAGTGGTGTCAGCATGTGCTTTTCAGGTGTTTCAACAATAATGAACAGGATTGCGTAGCAACTCATAGAGCACAAAAGAAATGTAGAGTCTTATTTCGCTTGTCCAGTTCTGATGGATTACATAAATACTTTTGTGAGGAAAAGAGATATCAGCAAACAAAAATAACTATTTTTTCCCCTAGTAAAATATCTCAGCTGCACGCAAATGCATGCAAACTCTGTTAATGAAAATGCACGGCTTAAAATATAATTTTGATAATGATTGAATTCCAAATTTCCGGAATAATTCGGAAAGTGAAAAAATTTGTTAATTGTGCAAGTAAGAATATTATCTTATCTCCTTTTGTGTACCATGCAACAATTATTTAGAAGAAAATCATGTGGTTAGTGGTGTTGCCCTTAACTTTCTTGAAAATTGCAAAAAAAAATGTGATAAGAAACACAGCTTTGAGAGACAAAAAAGGGAATCAAAGATATTTCTTTCAAAATTGACAAGAGCTAAATGTTGGTGCTACGCATGGGACATCAAAGTATTGTAGTGATTGTGGAATGCTTTGGAAATTCATGAGCATGCTTTAGTATCCATACAGATGTTCGATTACATTATGCCCGAGTTGTTTCTGCTTCCTAACACATCCCTGCTATAAATATTGCGCTAGTGTATTCACTTCAGCCCCCTTCTTCAGCCCCCCCCCCCCCCCACCACCACCACCACCACTTTGTTGTTTCTATTCCTCTCTGATGAGTTGGGACTGATAGGAAACAAGCACCATTGTTGCTACCTGTGGCGCCACCTGCAAGTCTAAACTTGGCACTGTAGCATCTCCACTAACCTAGCCCTAAGGCCAGCACACGGAGGCCATTCTCCCATCAACGTGGACATGATCTAGCAGTTTGTCCACTATATTTTGAAACCTATACACTTTTACAGAAAAACTTGTACACAAAAGTTGTAGAAAATTTTATCAGCCTTATCATGATATCAAATTTCTACTTGGATCTTATTTTGTTATTTTATTATAAGCTAATAATAAACGTTAAGTTGTACTTTTTATTTTGAAGTCATTTCTGTGCTATATTCAGTTGAACTGCATGCATGCTTCTTTATCTTCACATCATTCATAATGTTATATGGTTACATGGTAACTTGTATTTGGCATTTTGTGAGAAATATCCCCCTTGGACCCCGGAAATAGGCTATGCCTTCACTAGAAGCAATTGGGTACACAATGTACATCCTGTGTTTTGTTCCCTTATATGATGGAGTGATAAGGTACATCATGTTTTTTAAATACAAAACACTAAATTACCCGAGAAAATCCAGTCTGGAAGGTGTAAACAAACATGCGTAATTCAAAGCCAATTAGCTGGTGCATGCGATGCGATGAACAATAGCGTGCGCGAATCATTCAATACATGTGCAATGAGCATGACAATGACTGCTATTACGAATGTGTGCAATGGCGCTTCTGGCACTCGAGCGGTAGCGCGCTTGCGTGTACAATGCAGTCAATTGATAGCGCACTAGCGTGTATGAAGCACCGTAACAATAGCGTGTTCGCAGCGCTATGGCACTCTAAGAGTTAATCATAATTGATAAGCAAAATTACAAAAAGTGACAAGCATGCACTTTTATTTTGAAAAAAAACATATATTTTTCTATTTCAAAAGATATATCATATGCTAAAGAGGTCAAAGATCCAAATACAAAGAACATTTTCATATTTTAAAAATAGCCTCTCAATTAGATTTTTTTATCATATTTCAGATATTTTATTGTACTAAATATGACAAAATGTAACTGATTGGCAGCTGTGATTTACAAATACTTAAAAAGCCTCAGAGTATTTCTGTAAGAGGAGCTGGTTACTTCCAGACCAGCCCAACAAATATGCCATGCATGTAGCATCATACCTTGCCTTCACTTTGCAGAATATCTGTGTTTCCTAAGACCTTTCCCCGGCTCTCAAGATTCCCAGGTGAAATCCATTCGCTCTTTCACCTCTCTCTTCTATCACTTTCAATCTGCATTTACATCACATCACATTGCAAGGCTCGCAATGCACGCATACACCATACTTTCACATCTGACCGCAAAAAAGTTTTTCTGGGTAACAACCTATCCCGGCGCTGTTGATTGGAAAGGCGAGTAACAATGTCGGAGCAAATTGGATGTGCTGCGTCTTTAACCCAATGACCCGCTCCCACCAGCTTCTTCCCCCTTGCGCTATTTATAGATCATTGCAGGGGAGAAGACACCCAAAGGGGGTCCATTACGCTCAAATTGAATTCATTCTGGCAGCAGACTGGGCACAGACAGGGACAGGTAAGGAGCAAGAGCGGGAGAACGGGAGAGGGCGGAGGGGAAAGGGAGAGACAGAGACAGAGACAGAGAGGGTCAGAAAAGAAACAGAGAAAGAGTAAGAGAGTGGTAGGGAGAGACAGGGAGAGACAGACAGAAAAAAAAGAAAGAGAGAGACAAAGAGACAGAGAGTGTGTAAGAGACTGGTAGGCAGAAAGAGGAAGAGAGAAAAGGGAGGGAGAGAGGAAACTTGAGAAGGAGATGGGGAAGAGAGAGAGAGAGAGAGAGAGAGAGAGAGAGAGGGGGGGGGCAGAGAAAAACAGGAGAAGATATAGAGAAAAGAAAGAGAGATAACAAGGGGTCCATTGCACTTTAAGTAATTTACTCTGGAAGCAGACTTGATAAACACAGGGAGAGGAGAGAGAGAGAGAGAGAGAGAGAGAGAGAGAGAGAGAGAGACAGGAATGAGAAAGAGGGAGAGGTAAGGGAAATGGGAAGAAGAGGTAAGGAGGGTGGGGGGGGGGGGGGGGGAGGAGGAAGGGAGAGATAGATATAGAGTGGGATAGAGAGGAAAAATGAGGTTAATGGATTGCAACAAAGACAGAAAGAGTTAAAGAGGAGAGGTAGATGGTGACAGACAAGGGAAAATATAGAAATTAAGGGGGGAGGGGGAGAGAGAGAGAGAGAGCGAGAGAGGGGGAGCGAGTGAGGAAGAAGGCAGCACAGAGAGAGACATACAAACCCCATTCATATACACCGCCTATCCGCGAAAAAGGCGCAACATTTGCGGCAATTTTGCCGATGCATTACCGATAGCTGCGTATATGAACGGGAATCGCTCAAATAATGCGGTATTTGCTTCCTCCTTTTTTGCGCTTATTTTGCGGCTTTTTCGCGGATCGAGACCTAGTAATAATACCGCAATATTGCGGTAAGCGAATCTTATAAACTGCGTCCGCAAAATAGGCGTAAATGTTGCGCCTTTAGCATCGCGCTCTGGCCTGTTGGTCGCTAATCCTACCGCTCGTATGGCTGAGCGTAGCATGTCACCATTGGTTTGGAGAGAGTCCAGCTGTCCAAAACACCGCAACATTACGGCTTTTGGGGGTGTATATGAACGGTGCTTTTGCGGCTCGCTGGAAACTTGCTTACCGATGTGCATCGGTAATAATAGCGGTATATGGTATATGAACGGGGCTACAGATAGAGAGATAGAGAGAGAGAGGGAGAGAGAGAGGGAGAGAGAGAGAGAGAGGGGGGAGAGAGAGAAAGAGGGAGAGAGAGAGAGAGAGAAAGAGAGAGAAAGAGAGAGAGAGAGAGAGAGGGAGAGAGAGAGAGGGGGAGAGAGAGAGAGAGAGAGAGAGAGAGAGAGAGAAAGAGAGAGAGAGACAGTCATGCACTTTGAGAGACATACACAGTAAGAAACAGGCAAGGAGAGAAACAAAAATGCAGACAGAGTGATAACTACACACTGCATCTTGCAGACATTTTTTTCTTCCACCTCAAGATGGTGCTAGTCCATATAATGATAGGATTAGTACTGTCCACAAGGCAGGGTATGCACAGGAAAATAGACATCACAGTGTTCTTTAATATTCCATTGTTAATATCTGAAAACACAAAATGAAACTCAAATCACCACTAATACACCACATACATGTATGCAGTGGACTTTTACACAACAATGTTCATGTAAGCTGTTTTCGTAATGTAGTCACAAGTTTCCCCCCTAATACCCCCATTACACCAGCAGTGGGAACTGCTGCCGCGTACTGAGAGCGTGGCGAGAACTGTTATTGACGTGGCATAGTCTGCATGATCTCTGGAGACAAATTTTCCGCTATGAATGATGACCTGCTAGATCATTATGCTCACGCGTCGGAGCCGTAGGTACAACGTGTCGCAATCTGCGCGGACGTAGAGAGAACGTAACAGGAACCATTTCAATGCCGCATGGACTGCGCCTGTGCACACAATGAACTCACTGGGAATACCACTAACGCACCATGAACGTATCAAGGACGTAGCGCAGACGTAGCATGCACCGGAACGATTTCATATTTTTTTCGAAAACAAGGAAGTTATCGCTACGTCCCTGCCATTTTTTTTCGGAATTTCAAGGACGTAGCAGGAACTTCCTCCAGTGTAATGGGGGCGTAACTGTGAAACGTGTTATAAAATTCAGTTTCAATGGGTGGAACGCACTCTGAATCGATTAGTTGTTGGTACTCGGCCAAATTTGTAATGTATTGCTTGAACAACATGAATAAAATTTGCACACATAAAAAGAACGGTTTAATGCTACTCTTTCTAAAGGCCATTTTAGGGGTGGTCTTTATAGAGAGATTTGACCAAAATATAGAGCCCTGCCTGGCACAGTGCTCAATGGGTAGTTAATGCTCTATACATTCAGTGATATACAACTAATGCACAGTTGTGAGTGCGATGGGGCTGTGCAGCGCATGGTAGGAGGGTGTTTACTGTGCGTTGCAAGTCCTAAATTTTGATGTGAACACATTTACAGTTCATGTAGACTCGACATGTCATCATAACTTTTTGAAGTCCTTCCATTGGTTAACTCCTCAATATCTTGGTCCGAGAGAAGTTGGAAATGCGGATCATCCGTGGAGGCAGCCATTTTTTTTTCCCGTGTAAAAAAACACACTCAAAGATCAAGCACATATACGCCCATGCATGCAGCTAGCTTGCGCGCAAACACGCATAGCTGGATTAATCGGCCCAGAACAACCTCCCTTGCATAGAGTTTGTACACAAAAGGGAAATGCTGTACAAAAATTGCACAGTGCTGCACACGAAATGCACGGCTGGAATAATAAGTAAAATTAATGCATAATCATGTGACTCGCATATGGGATTCCTATTGGTCACATTCTTTAACCTGTCTTATAATATATATTAGTGTGCCAAATGTGTGTCTGCTGTCATATGGCACATCCAGACTTATAAACACATCTAAAGCATGTGTGCCTGCTCCTGATTGATTCAGGCTGCTAGTGTGAATGTGGACAAAATATAACAAAATCAGTGATTTAAGGTGTTCTCGGGAGCACATATTACTGAGCTGGTTTGAGCTGTACTTGGGTTGCAGTGTGTTCAAGGGACACATATCTCAGCATTCTAACCCCAGATGTGTTCTAAAATTCCTGGCGTATGCTATGAGACCATTTTAAACCAGTTCAGGGATTGTTATGTGTACGGGACTGAAAGTGGTCAAAAGTGCTCTAAGAGCGATACTTCAAGAGTGTTTGGGGCTGCAAAGGAGGATTTAAGATGAGAATAAAGTCAGACTCTTAAACTCTTAATGTGGCCACGTGTGCATTCTGTCACCAGTGTTGCACATAGAAGCCTTACAGAGGCATTTTATCTCGCAAAGAAAGGGTTAACACCTTGGTGATATTGTTTGAACGCTGAACAGCATTCTGGGGGAACCAAGAGAAGGCACTGTCTCTCGTCGCTTAACGTCTCATTTTCTACACTATCTACACCATCTACACCATTTTGTTAAATAGTGTAGATGGTCTGTCTCATCTTCACAGTACGCAGAAGTTGATAGGAATGCTACAATTATATCCCTGATCGTTGGATACAAGAATGTATCATACACACATATCTGCACCATCTCCACTCCTGGGGAGTATTTCTTGCTCGCGTTTACCCATTTATTCTCCTCAATAAAGAGCAGCAATGTGGACAAAGTATCCTGTACGCTCCAGGGCCCTGTTGCATAAAACTTACCATTAATGGTAACTCTGTCATCAGTGGTAACTACCATGGTAACATGTCTCAATGGCCAATCAAATTCAAACTTTCAATAGAAGTTGCCATTGATAGCAAAGTCACCATCAATGGTAAGTTTTATGAAACAGGGCCCAGATCTTCAGTCGCAGTTCACAAACACTAGACCACGACACCCCCACTTTAACAGACACAAAACTGAAGAGCATTACCTTGGACGTATCAATGATGGTCAGATAGGCACCATCATGCACCAGCAGCCTGTCATGGTTGCTAGGGTCAAAGGTCAACTGCTGGATGATGTGGGGTTTATCGAGCCATGCCCGGTGCACCCCGCCCTGCTTGTGACACCTCTGGCTCCAAGCGGTGTACTCGTGCTTTTTGAAGTCATACTCTGAGATCTGTTTATTAACAATGAAAAAAAAAGAATATGTCTTACTAATCCTTTGAGCACCAGACAAAATGGCGCTCTATGGAAGTTGTGTGTATTTACACATGTCCCATACGCAAAGACTTTAAAATAACTTATAGAAATGGTAAAGATTACTGGGAAAGTAAGAAAATTTAGGACAAAACCGTAAACATATTTGGTCAAGTGAACAGGCTCTAATAAGCTGTTTTCGTAATGTATTCACAACTTTCCCCCTAGCTGCGTAGTAATGCGTTATTACATTAACCTGTATTTCATCATTCCATTACAAAGGATGGAAAGCACTCTAAACTTATTGGTCGTTGCTAGTCGGACAAGCTTTGGGGTTACCATTCGTACGTACCGTTTGAACAACAAGCATAAGATCTGCATACCTAACATGGAGATGGTTAGTTGGAACAGACCTATTAAGGCAGCTAACTAAGAACATTCTGTTGCTAAGAAATAGGCGCACTTAGTTACAGTGGCGCTCCTCGTAGCTTCCAGCAAACTTACATTTCTGTCCATGTGTGCCACAGTGAGCTGATTCTTTGTGGGATGAAAGGCCAGGCAGCATGGCAACACCTTACTGTGAGGCAGAACCACTGGCTCCTGCTGCAAAAAGGATTTAAAATAAGCAAAATTAAGATGGCAGAATGTATCTTAGCAACCAGGTACATGTCAAGGGCATAGATTCCCTTCTGTTGATATTTCATGAGCACTAACCAATAACAAATTGCAACTGCTTGTGCAAAATAGATGAATAATAATAATGGCAACTCTATCTGAAATTCAGATATATCCATTTTTTATTGAGAGCAACTTATTTTTGGACTGGAATACCTCTTCACTTTGCATGCTTTGATAACATAACTTTCAACTATTCTTTCAGGATATTTAACCCACTTATGGGGTAAAAAAAGGAGATTTGATGTTGCACTAAGTATGACAAAATCATTTTAGCTGGTATCTCTAATGGAACAAGTTTGAGTTGGCTTATCATCTATGAATAAATCACTTGGGCAGGGACCCTTACTGGATAATCAGATTAAATCTGGGTATTCTACATCCTATGAGCTGCAGCCTTGCATGTTGAGTTAATCTTTCGTGTTTCAGTTGATATCGAAGTCAGATTTTGCTGATGTTTGTTTATACATATATGGAATTTGACTTGGGGTGACAGACATTTTTTGATTACTACTACTACTAACATTACTACTAACTTGTTTGTTAATCATTTGAGTGGATTTTAAGGCCAAGTAGGGTATTGCTGATATTTATGAAGATGGATAACATGTATCGGGCTATCCTATCTTACAGACAGTGTAGCCCTTTTGCAGGTCAAGACTAGAGCATTTCGGCTGCAACGCAGTCAAAAATATACCTCCGCCTCTTTGCTAGCGCCATTTAGATTTATTCTTAGAAGATGTGTATGTTTGGTTTCTATGTGTAGCCTTCTTTGACTTCCAATCTAACCAGTCTGTCTGAATCCATCCTTGTACCAAGTTTGTTCAAAAGGGTTAAGGGTCTTATAAGAGAAAAGCCATCATGACCATGAATACAGAGCTAAACAATGTACTATCAATGCAGTCAAAGGGTTAAGCAATGTCTTACAGGAGGAAAGCCACTTCAAATAACAGAGCTAAACAATGTACTACCAATGCAGTCAAAGGGTTAAGCAATGTCTTACAAGAGGAAAGTCACCCTAAATACCACAGCTAAACAGTGGAGTCAAAGGGTTAAACAATGTCTTAAAAGGGGAAAGCCACTTCAAATAACAGAGCTAAACAATGTACTACCAATGCAGTCAAAGAGTTAAGCAATGTCTTACAAGAGGAAAGTCACCCTGAATACCACAGCTTAACTGTGGAGTCAAAGGGTTAAGCAATGTCTTACAAAAGGAAAGTCAGCCTGAATACCACAGCAAAAAAGTGGAGTCAAAGGGTCAAACAATGTCTTACAAGAGGAAAGTCACCCTGAAATACCACAGCTTAACAGTTAAACAATGTTAAACAATGTTAAAGGGTTAAACAATGTCTTATGAGAGAAAAGTCACCATGAATAACAGAGCTTAATAATGGAGTCAAAGGGTTAAACAATGTCTTACAAGAGGAAAGTCACTCTGTATATCACAGCTAAACGTGGAGTCAAAGGGTTTAACAATGTCTTACAAAAGGAAAGTCAGCCTGAATACCACAGCAAAAAAGTGGAGTCAAAGGGTCAAACAATGTCTTACAAGAGGAAAGTCACCCTGAAATACCACAGCTTAACAGTTAAACAATGTTAAACAATGTTAAAGGGTTAAACAATGTCTTATGAGAGAAAAGTCACCATGAATAACAGAGCTTAATAATGGAGTCAAAGGGTTAAACAATGTCTTACAAGAGGAAAGTCACTCTGTATATCACAGCTAAACGTGGAGTCAAAGGGTTTAACAATGTCTTACAAAAGGAAAGTCAGCCTGAATACCACAGCAAAACAGTGGAGTCAAAGGGTGAAACAATGTCTTACAAGAGGAAAGTCACCCTGAAATACCACAGCTTAACAGTGGACTTAAAGGGTTAAACAATGTCTTTTGAGAGTAAAGTCACCATGAATAACAGAGCTAAATAATGGAGTCAAAGGGATAAACAATGTCTTACAAGAGGAAAGTCACTCTGTATATCACAGCTAAACAGTGGAGTCTAAGGGTTAAACAATGTCTTACAAACAGAAAGTCCTCCTGAATACCACAGCTAAACAGTGGAGTCAAAGGGTTAAACAATGTCTTAAAAGAAGAAAGTCACCCTGAAGAACTGAGTTAAACAATGTACAATCAATGCAGTCAAAGGGTTAAATCGTGTCTTATGAGAGTAAAGTCACCATGAATAACAGAGCTAAATAATGGAGTCAAAGGGATAAACAATGTCTTACAAGAGGAAAGTCACTCTGTATATCACAGCTAAACAGTAGAGTCAAACGGTTAAACAGACGGACGAACTTGACCTCAATCAGATTTGACCCCAATTTTACACATTTCATTGGTTTTAAGCAATACACACATGTACCAAGTTTGAAGCAAATCTGGTTCACGGTTCTCAATATATTGCCTAAACGGATTCGGGACGGACGGATGAACAGACGGACGGACGGACAAACGGACGGACAAACGGACGGACAACCCGAAAACATAATGCCTCCGGCCACTTAGTGGCGGAGGCATAAAGATACAATTTTGTAAAAAACACAGAAAATGGAAGAAAATACTGTACGAGCGCATATCTCCAATAATAGAACTGGAAACTGACTATGAGCAGAATTATATTCATTGCTAGACTTTAGGTAAATTTGTTTGCATTTATACTACAACATGCACATATGTCCATATGTAAATTGTTTGTCTAGACTTTATGACTAAGTAAGATTTCTCTGATGTCAACAAATATAATGGTGGGAAATATACCTCTTATGCAATGATATCGTTAATAACGCACACACATGCCCGTTTGTGAAAGACTTCATGCATGAAAATATCAGTTAAGTTTATAAATAAGCCTTTTATGCAATGATGGTATTCATAACCTATCCATTAGCTCAGTTGTAAATTGTCTAGACTTTATGCCAACCAAAAAAATACACGGGGGCGGCGGGCGAATTCGCCCCGGAAACACCTAAAAGAGCCCCCGAAACAGGCCAAAAATGCAAGTTCGTGGGCGACACAAAAATAGGAAATCGCCCCCGTAACATTTGCCACACGACTACTACAAGCTGCCAATCCTAGCTTGACGGCCGCGCACTGCACTGCGGCAATTTGCACAGCGAAGATTGAGAGCGCGCAAGCAAACACATAACAGCATGTTTCACCGACTCACTGTACTGCTGAATGCATGCTGTGTGGAGTGCAGTATCAATCGCGTGTGGAGCGTTTCTTCCATGCGCGCGCGCGCCCGATATCTATGGTAAGCCGTTTCCGCCATAATGCGTGCCAACAAACATACGCGTACGGCACGCGTATGGTTTTGGCACGCGTTTTGGCGGGAACGGCTTTTCATAGTTTCTTCCATGCGCGCGCGCCCGATACGAATGCATAGTGCATACCTAGCTAGGCCTAGGCGCTGGGCTAGACGGCCAGTCGGCCATGCATATGATCGTACAAGTACATGTGTACAAAGCATACGGGGTACATGAATAATGAATGCTTCAGTGGCGAGCTTTAAAGTTTGAGAAGAACATGGATAAATTCCTGGTTCGAGCGGAAACAACACGGGATCAGTATCTAATGACCCGTTCATAAACGGTACGACTATAGCAAAGAAGTTTTCGGCTTCCCGTTCAGCCGCTCGAACCAAGAATTTATCCATGTTTTTCTCAAACTTCAAACTAGCTTAAAAACTTCGGCCGTCAAGCTGCTAATGCTATGCTATGCATGGCATAGTCAGACATCAGCGACTCAGCTCAGTCAGAGCCAGGGGCATAAACGTAAACATGCACAGTACATACGGTACAGTAAGTACAATTTGATATAAATCTTGTGATCTAAATCTAAGATTTGATAAATGTTCTGTAGATCTAATGTAGTTGAATTTTGAAGATTTTCAATGTCAAGGAATATGAAAAAAAAAATGCACGGCAAACTGTGTTGCCCATGAATGGTTACAACGGGGTAGTCACAATAGCTCTCCCGTAGTTACGGCCGCCTTACTAGTCGGCAAACGGGTATGGCAGCTGCTGTGGCATACCAGTTTGCCGACTAGTAAGGCGGCCGTAACTACGGGAGAGCTATTGTTTGATTGTGACTATCCCGTTGTGACCATTTATGGCCGGGCAACACAGTTTGCCGTGCATTTTTTTTTTTCATATTCCTTGACATTGAAAATCTTCAAAGTTTAACTACATTAGATCTACATAACATTTATCAAGTCTTAATTGCAGATTACAAGATCTATATCAAATTGTACTTACCGTATGCATGTTTGTGCCCCTGGCCCTGGCTAGTCTGACTATGCCTGAAAGCCGAAAACTTCTTTGCATTAGTCATACTGCCAATGAAATATTTAACCTGAATCAACTTTTTAATTTGTTTAACCCCCCCCCCCCCTTTTCGTTTCTTTTTTTGGGTCAACCCCCCCCCCTCTTTCGCCTCCAATTTTTTAAGATTTTTTGGCTGAA
Source organism: Arbacia lixula (assembly GCA_963669155.1). Lineage (NCBI taxonomy): Eukaryota > Metazoa > Echinodermata > Echinoidea > Arbacioida > Arbaciidae > Arbacia > Arbacia lixula. The sequence continues at coordinate 5,628,779 of OZ022581.1, read as the reverse complement.
CCCCCCCCCCCCCATGCTCATTAACTTCTTGTAACCCCCCCCTCCCCCCCCCCCCCCCTTACAAAAATCCTGCGTTCGCGCCTGACACACACACACACCAAAAAAAAAAAAAAAACGCAAACAAAACCGCGAAATAGCTCCAGAAATTGTAGCCCTGGAAAGTGGAAAAAGAGCCCTGGAAAATGAAAAAGTAGCCCTGAAAAATTTTTAAGTTTCTCCAAAAAGAGCCCTGGAAAGAAAAAAAGTAATTTTTTGGTTGCTTTACGCCCAAGTAATATGTTGCTGATGTTAATAAATATAGATAATGGGGTAAACAGATGGTTGATGAAATTACATTATCAATAACATGCCCACGAGCCCATTTGTAAATAACTTTATGCCTTATTCCCTCTTATATGACACCTAGATTGATCCCTGTCATTTGATATCGATCATTCAGTCCATTTACAATGACGTCATCAACCATGCAATTTTGGATCCACACGATATTGTCCATTGCACCAGTACTCGCGCGTATTGTGTCTGCGAACCGCGACTGCTCAGCAGCTGTACTTGTGCAGCATATCGATCTAATTTGCCTGTAACCTATATCTAGGTGTCATGTAAAACATATGACTGTTTTTTCATTCATGCAATGGACAGAATATTTCATTTGGTGAAAGATGAAATGAATGATCCATTCAACTCTTTTCATCTTTTAACTCATGAAATATTCAAGATATCTCAGGTATTTGATATGCCCAAGATATCAAGATGACATTAGTCTTCTAATATCTCAAATGCCTGCTTATAAGTATTGAACATCATTAACATATATTATTACAGCTTTATGAGTGAGGCAGCCATTCTGTGTGACATCACACGCACACAAGAAGCTCTGCAACATGCTATGTCTGCAACTCACTTCTGAATCAACGAGAGATGTGACGACCACTTTGCCATTCTCTCCCACTGTAGCTACCTTCTGGCCATCCCCGCTGACCGCCAGCGAGCTGAACGGCCCTACCAGGTCAGGGCTGGCAGGGAGGGTCTGGACCAGCGGCTGCGAGCAGTCCACCCCATCCGGCCCCTCGATGGTCAAGACCTGGATAGCCCCTGTCTTGGTGGCCGACACAAGTCTGGATGAGTCTGGGGTGAAGACTAGGTGGTGAGCTGGCTGCAGGCTGGATGGGATTGTGGGAACCTGTAATGGGGGGAGGGGGGTGAGAGACAGGGAGGAGGATATCGGTACATGGATGGAGAAAGAAAGATGGAGAGGACAGGGAGACAGAAAGAACGAAAACAAGAGCAAATGAGAGAGAGATGGGGCGATGGATGGAGAGAGTGAGATGGGGAGATGAGAGAGACAGAGTGGAAAAGAGGAAAAGAGAGACATGTATAAAAACAAACACAAACATGTGGAGATAAATTGATGAAAACAAAAGAGAGGGTGACAGATAGAGAAAATCAAAGGAGCAAAAGGGAGAGGAAAGGAGAGAGGGAAGGAGAGAGGAGAGAGATTAGAGAAGAGATATACGATGGACAGAATCTATGTCAAACGGAAAGAGAAAGACAAAACCCCAAAGACAAAGGCACACCATAGGATGTGTACTGAACTGCAAATGAACCTCTCAGCAGACACCATCAAAAGACCATGTGAGGCTGAAAGTCATGGGACACTCATCCATGGCCTAGATCAACAGGGGGGGGGGGGGGTGGTGAGGATTCCACTCTGGACGAATAATTTCTTTAATGGCGTCATTAAAAATCTCTTAGACACTAGCTCTGAAAATGATTTCATTCACACCTCCCAATGATAGGCGTTGTCTAGCTTGCTTTTCGGCCGGGTCACGCGGTAAAGAAGACAGCACACAGAGGAGATGGGGGAAAATTAGGATCTGGAAAATGATTTTCAAGCTTGAGGTATTGAAATATGCCATGTAATTGATGAGTAAGACGCTCTTTGCTCCGTTGCTCTCAACAGTCGCTGAGCAAAGACAACGTTTCTGTTAATATCCATTGCTCCTCTTTAATGGGGTAAGATGAAAGATTTTATCTTCACCTCACATGTTATACTTATATTCAATCACAAGGAGTGAACTAGGTGGAATGGACAGATACAATCGCTGGACTATGGATGACGTGATGCCTTCCCCTCATGGTTTACCCCAGATACAAACAGCAATGAGACTGTTGTATTATGTTTTACTGATATGAAAATGATATTACACTTTGGTTAGGTCATGGGGCTATGATGGGACAGACATGTACATACCCTGTTGATAGACAGAGGGTTGTGTGTGATATGACAGCAGCGGAGTTTGTCCACGTCTGAGTAGGCCAGCCAGGCACCACAACTGCTGAGGGAACTGCACACAATCTGCTCTGCACCCTGGAAGATAGAGACAATTGAAGTTCATTCAAGTCCATTAAATTTGATTCAGTTCAGTTCAGATTGGTTCGATTCAATTCAATGCAGTTCAGTGAAAAGTTATAAAGAAACTTAAAGTACAGTGTTAAGTTCAGTTCCATTAAGTTCAGGGGGGCATTTCATCAAAGGACTTGTCGGACGTTTTATCCGACAAACTGTTATAAGCTACTGAAATGCTCGCATCTTATTGGCCGAGAGCAAACTTGTCGGATAAAATATCCGACAAGTCCTTTGATGAAATGCCCCCCAGATCACTTCACTTTTTTATGTAGTTTTCCCATAAATCCCTACTCATATTCATATTGTATTCATATTGTTGTTCTCTCAACTGTGTGGCCTAACTGGGCCCCATGAGGAATTTGAAATTTATCCATCGCCTCTTGTCTATTGTCTGTAGTACAGATTACGCAGGAGTCACTCTGCTCAGTATCTGAGAGGAGAAAAGCCAGCCCGCAAATACGTGGGCTCAGTAAAGAATGGGTTAAATGAGGATTTAAAATTAACAAGAGAATTGTTCATACCCCTACTGAAACTCCAATGTTTCATGTTTTTTCTGGAAAACAACAGTTGAACACAGAATATTTTGGCCGAAGGTTGGATACTTTTACTTGAAAGGTAAAGATTCTGAGGGGGGCCTTGTATATTTGCATAACAAAAAGCATATTCCTTTATTTGTATTTTGACTCGCTCAAAATTGTTCATGGAGAAAACTGAAGAGCTGAGTAACGCCCTCTGCATGAGCATTGTGAATGCCCACACTCTTCAGGGTACCGGTACCCACTGTACAGTCCACTGTCCAAAAGCACAAGAAGTTCAATACAGTGGAAAACATTGGCAAGCGTTGGACGGCAGTCAAAGATATCTCCTCGTCTGGCCAGGAATGTATGCCGTGAGGCCTTTTGCAATCCCAGAACAACAGCCAAAGCTCTTCAGAACAACTTGGGTGAGATGAGCACCAAGGTTTTGCTGCAGACCATACGCCGCACACTGCACAAGGAAGGATTACATGGCTGTCGCCCAGGGAGACCCCTCTCCTGACTCGGAAGCATCGTAAAGCTCAACTTGCACATGCCAGAGAGCACCGAGACAAGGATCAACATTTCTGGTAATCAGTTCTATGGTCAGATAAGACAAAGATGGAACTTTTTGGCCACAGAGATGTTTCTCTCTTTTGGCACAAGAAAGGCGAGGCATTCAACCGAAAGAACACTGTGCCAACCGTGAAGTTTGGTGGTGGGAGCATCATGCTTTGGCGCTGTTTTTCTGCAAGTGGGCCTGGCAATCTTGTAAAAGTAAAAGGCATCATGAAGAAGGAGCAGTACATCCAAATTCTGGAAGACAACATCAGGCAGTCTGCAGAAAATCTTCATCTTGACCCCAACTGGACATTCCAACAGGACAACGATCCTAAACATACTGCAAAGGCAGTCAAAGAATGGTTCAAGGATAAGAGTGTGGAGGTGCTGCAATGGCCAAGCCCGAGCCCAGACCTGAATTCCATCGAAAACGTGTGGAAAACTCTCAAGACTAGGGTGCATGTCCGCAGGTTCTCCAACCAAACAGAACTAGAGGTCACATAGCCAAGGAAGAGTGGGCCAAAATTCCTGTGGAGCTCTGCCAAACCCTAGTGAACAGCTGGATGCTGGGATCAAGAACAAAGGCTTTGCAATTGACTATTGACTGTGATATTGCCTTTTATCACAAAGGGTATGAATAATTTTGAACAAGTCAAAATACAAATAAAGTAGTGTGCTCTTTGTTATGCAAATGAGGTTGGACAAAAACCATTCAGAATTTTTACCTTTCAAATAAAGGTATCCAACTACGGCCAAAATATTTTGTGTTCACCTGGCGTTTCTGGCGTCAGAAAAAACATAAAAAACTGAAATTTCAGTAGGGGGATAATTTCTCTTGTTAACTGCATATCATTCAAATGTAATATCAATAAGTGAGGGGCCCATTTGGTAACAGCCCATGAATACTTCATGTTCTTGCAGCCTAGACATGATTTACAGGTGGTTAAGCTGTCAGCACTAATCTAGCGCTGTGCTGCAATCATTCTTGCAATCAATCTACATGTATGCTAGAAGGATGACAGTACGATTGGGGCCAAGCACTTCCCCAGGTATGAGGTTAGACCACCCTTAATATCCCCATCTTCATGGAGTCTGGGATTGACTTGAGGTTATGTCAGACAAATTCATGCTCTGTGTATGTGTTTAAGGTTGCAGGTGGGGTATTAAAACAAAGGTTGTTTGTACTTAAATCACTATTTCAAAATTTGGACTTTCTGATGCACTTTACATCTTCACATTAATTTACTTAATCTTTATATGAAAATAGGATTTTAAATACCCATTCTCAAATTTTTTCTGACTGGAGGTACTTATCTTTAAACCGAAAGTGATCAAAACCATTGGACTAGTTGGTCGGCTCGTTACCTCCATGGTGTTGGGCATGGATAGTAGACAAGCAGACGTTTTCTATGCTCCACAAATTCCCCTTTGAGGGCCATTGTAAGGCAGAATCACATAAACAGCAAACTACCTTCCTCTTTAGAGAGCATAAGACTGAATGTGACAGGTTGCTTCTCCAAATTTCAATGTCCCAATCATTTAAACATTCATATTGTTTCCAATAGGTGTCTGCTATTTCTCACACCATTTTTTCACTACTTCTCAAATTTTTCTGCTTCCATTGAGAGCAATCTTATATTTGGACTGTCGTTACCCTTTAAGGTACAACAGATTTTAGTCTCTTGAGAAGAAAGTTGCTAACATTACTTTCATGGGATTTGTTGAAAACCTAGCATGAAACACCTATTTTCATTATTCTTTTTACTTGTGGAAGAAGACTAGACTAGGGAAGTCCCTAAAGACAAGGGTACCATTTAGTGTGTAGTTCAACATACAATGAAAGTTCAAGTTTCTTCTGCACAAGAGCTCCATTTCACGGCCAACCTACCAGTAAGTCTGTAAAGAAGTGATTTATCACATGTTGAGTGTAATATTACTCTGAAGTCTGAGATGCTTCTGAAAAGGTGTGACTCTCGTGGCGAGCTGAAATGTGATGGATTAATAAAGCCATTTTGTGAGAAAAGAACACACATTTTCTAGAAGGGCACTTTTTTTCCACGGCTCTAAACTCATGGAGAAGGGGATGGTTCATAGGAGACTTTCAATGTTGCTTCCAAGGGCGACTTTTCCATGCTGAAACCCAGCAATGAAATGCAGTAACGAAATGCAATATGCAACAAGATATTGCTGATATTTCAAAGGGGAATATTTGTTGGTTCTGCTCCTACCACATTTAAAATAGCTTTTCCCTCTGTCCCATGTATTTTGTTAGCAGAACTGCATCACTTGCACTATGTGATGGAAATTTCTTTACCAAAAATTATGAATCCTTAAAATTTTATGGACTATGGATATACAGTATATGGGAAATTTGAGCCACCTCCATCAAGGTTCTAAATATTTGCTCACTTTTGTTTGCCGGCGCCTCAGACTTGTCATCTCCAAAATCAACCTATTTTTGAGAATGTTGCTTTTTGAGAATGAGCTTCAGATTTTGTTTTTAAAGTTAAACCATCATTGTACATCATTCCAGTACAGCCATATAAAGAAGAAATGAGGAGTACCGGAGTCTGTGATGTCAGCTTTCTGATACAGCCAGATAATCATCATCATTTCCTCAGAGCCTCATCAAATCCACCTAAATCCTCAACATCCCATTTGAAATGCAAATAAGTGGTAGAAAACCATCAAAATTGGATATTGCCCCCCTTCTTCTCATAAGTGATTATGATGTTTTTCTTTCTTTTGGGGGAGGCAAATCGCAGACATGATCTTCCAAAGCTGAGTGAGATTCCACCTGCCTTTTGTGGCACAGGGCACAATTGGGAAATCACAGGTAATGATATCTGCTGCTGGTGATGATGTGGGTGGAAGATCAGAGCTGCATTCTTATTAGAGCACATGAGAAGATGAGTTGCATAAAGCAGACGGATATCGGATTTTATCTTTCCATCGTCCGCTCCACTGCCGCGGAGCAGACTTCTTTCCATAATGAGTGCAAAAACATGATGATGGATAATCAGAATACTGTGCTACTTTACAAGAAACATGCTACAATTGCTGAAAAAATTATAATTGGTCATGATTATTTCATAAATTGTATTGTTTATATGCTTGACACATGTTCATATTCTCTTCTGAAACTTACCATACCCCAGATTTAAAATCAGTTAAGGAGCTTAAAAAGTAGAAGTTCATGAAATATAAAAATGGCTTTTGGATGGTATGAATACCATGCATCCCCTCTACCCCCCCCCCCCCCCACTCCCCCCACAAAGTGCAAAGTTTATTTTTTACTTTTGGCGACATACAAACTTATGTGTGGTTTTCTCACAAGAGTATACAAAATATATCTTTGACATGCACAAAACCAATCCTGAACAGAGCCTTATGAGTATGACAGATTTCTTGCCATATGTGTTCAAGCTACTGATAATGAGCAAACAAAATAGCTATCATGCAAATACAGCGATACTTGGGATCTTTTTTCAATACTTTTAATATATAGCACATTATTTTTGATGAGGTTAATTCCCCTAATGAGATAGGGTATACCATGCTATTAGTGAACAGAGGGAGGGAGAGGGAGAGAGAGGGGGGGGGGGGAGACAGGGAGAGAGAGGGGGAGGGAGAGAGAGGGAGAGAGAGAGGGAGAGAGAGAGGGAGAGAGACAGAGAGAGAGAGAAAGACAGGGAGATGGAATGGGTGGGGAGGGTGAAATGGGGGTACACATAGGAAGACAGAGAGAAAGTGAGAGAGAGTGAGAAAGATATATATATATATACAGGGAAACCCCGTTATAACGAGCACGGGTATAGCGAGAACCCTGTTATTACGAGGACATTTCTTGGGGCCCGATTTTTCTTCCATAGAACTCCGTGTATTCTGTTTTCATATAACGAGATCGGCTATAGCGAAATTTCTGCTATAACGAGGCAAATTCCCAGCCCAAGAATAAGGAAAAAGAAAAGAAATCAACCCCGTTATTACGAGCACTCCGTTACAGCCACGCCGCGCAGCGAGCGAAATGCAAGAACAGCACGTAGTCAAGCAATTTTCTTTGCGCCGTTAAACACTGATCACACACACCGTGCAAGAATCCACACACACACACAGCCACACATGCATACATGTCCACATTACGTGCGTGCGGTACTGTCTCTGCCAGAGCCGTATGCTAGCTCTGGGTACTGCATACCCCCGTGAAGTCACGCATGCACATGGCGCCTCTACACACATGCGACACCGCGCGTGTACGACCGGCCGTGCCTGGAGATTGCATTCAATGATCATTCATTGCATACACGCGGTCATGCCAGCAGGCACGGCCGGGTAAATGAGCCTCCCCGCTGCTTCATTTGTCGGTAAATGGAGGCGTGGGAAATATCATTTATTTACGTTTCCAACAGTGCTGTAAGATATTTTAGTGAATTGTTAGCTAGTGAATTCAATTTAGAATGCTTGCAAAGCCAGTAAAAGATTACAGTACTAACGGTAAATATGTTATTATTTGTGTAGTCCTATATATGCATTTTTTCTGTGTGTATTGATCACGTACTGGTATAGCGAGCAATCGGCTATAGCGAGGAAAAAGTGTGGGTCCCGATCCCCTCGTTATAACGGGGTTTCCCTGTATATATATATAGACAGATAAATAAAGATAGAAAAAATAGACAGAGAAAGAGAGAGAGAGAGAGAGAGAGAGAGGGAGAGAGAGAGAGAGAGGTGGGTAGGTGCAGAAAAGAGATAATCAAGAGTTGCTCTGGAAAAAAAATTATAAAGATTTGAGACATATTAAACAACAACATACAGCACAAATGCAACGCAGAAAGCAATTTAGATATGTTCTATGTACTGTAACTCTGTGCCTGTCCTTATCCACTGACATTTCCCCTTCAACTTGCTGAAAAAACCTGGCAACCTCTCAAATATCAATGTCAATTCAAAGAGAAACACATGAGAAAGAAGAAATAGCACTCCTTGTGATTCCTTTCCTCCTTGGGTGACAAAGCCTAAAATGGGACAAAACAGAGAGTTGCAATGAAAGGAGGCGGTACATGGTAAGATGTTCCATGATTCTTGTCTGAGTAGAGTCCACGCCCTGGGCACAGTTAGTTTACGTTACAGGCACAAATCTTTCTCGGTCAACTTTCAAGGAGTCTGAGTCTGAATCGGCCACAAAGAATACCTCCCATGTAAATGTATGCTTGAAATCAAGCAATCAATATAATTCAGTTTTCAGTTCTATAATTGTGAGGGAAGTTCATAAACATTATATTCTTCTATTTCCATGGTTCTTAAACATTTTTTTTATGACCTGTAATAGGGCTAGCCTGTCTTTTTAAAGGAGAAGATAATTCAACCAACATGAAAAGCTGCTCTCAATAACTGGTGAAATCTCGGGGCAATCAATCCTGACATGGGATGTCACAGAAACATTTTAATCCTCACACTTTTGCACAAGAATGTGATACCAGGCCTTTCATCACTGCTTATTTCATATGGTACACATCCAATGCACACATTGTTTGCCAAAATATACCACACCCAAAATCTACATACATGTGTGCAAAGATAACACTTTCGCATGAACAAATCAGATACCAACAAGTCTCCCTAACCCAATACACAACCGATCCCAGTGAGCGACGGGTGTGATACATGAAGTCATAAATATCCTTTACCCATCTTGGTACCAAATCGTTAAGAGACCATTGATTGACAATACAGTGAATGAGCCCATGGTAATGAGAGGGTTTACCCTGTGGTACCAAGAGTTTAAGAGACCCTTGATTTATAACACAGTGAAGGAGAGTCAATGGTATTGAGAGGGTTTACCCTCTGGTACCAAGGGTTTAAAGATTGTCCGTCCCTTTTGCAAGCTTAAAATGTGAAATCGTCTATCACGATCGTTAATTGAAGAAAGTGTGATTCAAGACCATTTCTAAGAATATAGCATGTTGAAGCTTTCTGTATATATAAAAATTTCAGCCGTTAAATTTCAAACCGACTTTTTTCGTAAAGTATTAGTCTTTGTTACAGTATCTATGTGGTTATTATGCATGTGTGAAATCCTAATTTTATGAGTAATTACCAAACTTTGGAGATGATTCCTTCTATAGAACATTTTTTTTTCATAATGCGTTTTACAATTTAATAAACAGATTAATCAATAAAGCAGATATTTCAACACGAACTGCTAAGAGCCTGAGGTATAGACTATTAATCAGACGTTATTTACGTGCATTATTTGAATTTTACACTACGTATCAGTTTCAAATTATGAATATACAGCTTGCTAACACTTCTCTATATGTTTTGCCAATGTTTCAATGGTTTTGTGGTGATCTGAAAAAGGGACGGGCTGTCTTTAAGAGACAATTGATTTATAACACAGTGAAGGATAGTCAATGGTATTGAGAGAGTTAAACAGAACTCAACCCATTTTGGTATGTTTTTAATTGAAATGAAACAGCACTTTTTTCATAGTGGAATTTAGTGGAGTCTAGTGGAATTTATTTCAACGCTGCTACCCACACATCTACAGACATTCGCAAACACACACATGCATACCCACAGAACACTCACACTCATCCACAGGTAAGATCCTTCTTCTTGAATCTTCTTAGATCTTGACTTTGGAACACAAGACACTCACCTCATCCCATGGGGAGGAGGGACAATACAAGCCACACACAAAGAAAAATAAAAGACAACAAAAGACTGAGATAGAAAGGGCTAGACAAGGGAAGGGCGGGCTGATGACGAGATATCGCTCCGATCATCTAATGAGAGGGACATGCTCCAAGTGAAATTTCAACTGATTGGAAACCAGACATCATGTATAGGAAGCCAAATGCTCCATGATTCAGAGGTAGATTAGTTTGGGGATACTGCTGGTGTGTTTTTTTGTAGTTTTCTGTTGGCAAGAAATATTTGACGTATGCAAACTTTATAAATAATCTTCAGTCTGCAGATAATTGTTAGGAGTAACGTATCACAGACCTGGTTAAAAAATTGCTGTTTGCACCGTCAAATTGATATAATAGTCTTCCCCAAAATACATAGCACATTATGCTGCTCTCTCTCTCTCTCTCTCCCTCTCTCTCTCTCTCTCTCTATATATATATATATATTAAAAAATTGCTTATTTTGTTTTCACTTGAACAACTTTGAAGCATAAATCGTTCTGTACTTAATCTTTTTATTAAAGTACATTTTTTTTTTAGCAAAAACAGATTTTGTACAAATCTTCTGCATGCGGCTTGCCATAACTTATGTGTCTGCATTCGTATAACAGAAAAAAAACCTCAAGGAAATAGACAGGTACGAGCAGGGGAAAAAAATATTCCAAAACATTGCGGGGGAAAGCTTGGGGAGCTGGGGCACACAGATGGAGTTCAGAAGGGCATGGAACAAAATCTTGTTCATGCAGGTTCATCTTCATACTCTCCTTAATCTTATTATCTCATATACATCTGAAGCTCGCAGAGCATTGCTCATAGCTCATAGCTGTTATTGGGAAGGGCTATTTTCAGGGAGAAGGGTGTTGGGAAAACAAGAGAGGAAGTTGAGGAACATTTGTAAAGCAAAACCTCCACATTGAACTTGAAAAAGTTTATGTATGTTGCCCCCTGGTCTTTGAATGTCAATTATTTGATGCCAGTAAATGTCTCTAACTTCTTAGCACACGTCCAGTACCCCTTACCTTTATATCAATTCTTTTTAACAATTCTAATCTATCATTTTAATCGTCCCAAGGTCAATGTTGAGGAACAGAAAAGAAAAGAGATGGAGAAGAACAGAGAGAGAGTGGTTTAGGAATTGATGACCATGCATAAAGTGAACGTGCTAAAAAAAGGAATAAATAACAAGGAATGCAGAAACACAGAAATATAATAACATGAAAGAGTATACTAAAACATGGTATTTGCTTCCCCCTTCCAGTACCCCAATCCAAATAAATCAAAACTAGGGTGCATTAAAACACAATATTTCATATGTGTCAAACAAAAGCATGTATGTATCTATATGTATGTATCTGCTTGGCTTGGTGTGTATCACCTCTGCAAATGTGCATCAATGGGACATGGAGGGTTAATGATGACCCCCCCCCCCCCCCCCCAAAAAAAAAAAAAAAAAAAAAAAAGCTGGTGATCTGACTACTGGTAGGCCTCTTATCTCACCTCTCTCCCTCGTCCTGACTCTTTACATGAATGGTTCTGGCATGATGACACACATCCCCCCAGTCATCCCAGACCTCATGTTGAGAAGCAGGTCAATACGTCCTTCTTTCCACTATTTGTGTATGCATTAATGGTTTCCCTTCCCCCTTTCTCCCCCAGCCCAGCCCCCACGAAGAATTGCTATTTTGGTTGCCAGTCTGGAGGACAGTGACACCCACAAATCAATTTACCGTGGTTTGTTTTGTTACGTTCTCTTCTGTCTGGCAATTTTGTAGGCTCAGAAGAGATTTGGAATGTGCATGACAAGTAAATGACCCGTCTTCTAAGAATACTGCGAATAAATCTTCATAATTCATCACTGAATTAAACTCTTAATCCTCTCTTTCAAACTTATTTTCTATCTCTCTTTCTTCCCTAATTACTATCCTCCTTTTCCCCTTGCTATTTGTGTATCTGCCTGTCTTTATGGTATTCTCTCCACCACCTCTCTCTCATCTTTGCTCCCTCCAGCCTTCATTTCTCTTCCCTTGTTCATTTGTTTCCTCTTTCTCTCTCTCTATCATGCTTCCTCTTCCTCTCTATAATATACCTGTCTTTATTTTTCCCTCTATCATCTCTCTCTTTTCCCCTTTGTTTTCTCTTTCCTTCAGGGTTCGCCATTCTCTTCTCATCTATTTCCCTCTCTCATCCCTCTGTCAGTCTCCGTCTGCACTCTCTCTTCCTCTCTCCTAAATGTTTGTCAATAAGATTGAAGGGCGATGACACACAAGTCGCTTAGTTTGTCTACCCCAAACGATGTTTTCATTTAGAGAGAAATCCTCTCTATGTGCTCTAGTTAATCCCCTTTCCACTGCCACTGCTTGCTTGCTTGCTGCATGCATGCATGCTAAACCTTGTGGTTCTATAAATAGGAGATGCATACATGTACCTGTTACAACAGATACAAATATGCAATGCATATTTAACACACTATAGACTGTGGACTCACCAAATTGGCAACACAAGATTCCACGGTTAATGCATGATTGCCAGACAATTACAACTTGTGTAACATTTCCCAGATTTTCTTCAAAAGGCTCACTGATTTACTTCTCCCATGTTCTGTTCTCATATATACAGTGTGCATGAATATAATGGAACAAAGGCTTTGTTCCATGAACACAAATGAAAAGATAATTTGTGAGTGCCATTTCTCAAGCCTGTCATCATCACATTTACAAAATAGACAACACTTGCATGATACCTTGTAAATAAATAGAATCAACTCTCCCCAGGGGCTAATTTGTTATCTTTAGATGGAGGGGGGGGGGGGGGGTACATGTATATTGCATTTGATGGAACATTGCTCTGATCTTGAGATTTTCTTTCCTTACTCCTTTGTGTTGATTTTGTTTGTGCAACTGCATTCCAATATGAATAAACAACTACAAAGAGCTTGAATTTACCAAATCAATTTCAAGCAGTAACTTAATGGTATTAGTTTAAAAAAAAAAGAGACACTGACAACATGGTAGATTGCTAGATATGCAGTAAAAAATATAAAATATCCTTGTATCTTGAAAAAACATTTACTTTTGTTTGTTTTCCAAGAACCCGATGTAATAAGTTGTCTGCCAATTTTCAGAAATTTATAATCAAATCTGCTTCTATGATTATTATGCTGAAAAACATTCTTTTTGAATTAAATGCAACTTTTTATTATGACAGTGTTCTTCCGCCAATAAATGAAAAAGATGAAATATGACGGCATGCAATTTGAGGCAAGATGGGGAAACTCTCATCGCTCTCTCGTACTAATGTAAATGCATTACGCAGATATCACTTCAGAAGGAGACATACCGATTGGAAAAAATGAAACGAGTGAAGTAAAATGGCACGGCTCATTTGTTGGTGACTCATGTTCATGAATGTTCTTGTTGCGATCATTGAACCCCAGAGTGGGAGGAAGCTGCACGCGATGCCTTCTTAGCTTAACCCTTTGTCTGGCAGACAAACTGGTATTCTATGGATCATCTTTGACTGTTGTATGGATTACACGCACATCACTTTAGCTTTGGTTCAAGACTGTTGATTGCTTGGACACACTCCTGCGCAGACACACTGGCTCATATGCTTTTTACACTGGCAAAAATGTCCTTAACCCCGTACTATATGTGGGGCTAAGCTTGCACCCTTTCTTACAGAGAGACCCCCTGTGAAAGGTCTTTTAGACATAGGGTATAATACATAGGGGGTTTATTTCATGATATCAGGAGTTCACGTTCAGGTCTTACAAGGTGTTGCCATTTATCTAAAATCAATCACAAGTCCAATCACCAATCTTTAATGTATAGATTTACAAGTTATATTGATGGCACGTCAACTTCCGTTCAAACACAAGATAGGGCCCAGGCTTGAAGAGAAGCCTTCACAAATATCCCCCCCCCCCAAAAAAAAAAAAAAAAAAACAGAGACGAAGACAAAGCAATGCTATGACAATTTGGTATGGACACATAGATTAAACTTCCTTTAAGGGTCTAGACTGAGTTGTGGTTGTCAGGACATCAGAAAGAATCAGACTCCATTGCCTGGAACCGAGGCTAAAATCACTTCTGCAGGAAGTCATCAGCACTAGATGTCATAGCAGAAAGAGGGCTTAAAATGCGACATGATCATTATCCCAGGCAGCAAGCACAATTAAATGTGTAGTGCACATTTTAAGTAGAAACCTTAATGTGCCTTTGATATATTCTACCACCAGTCATACACACATACACTACAGCTCAAAGGAATTGGCATAGGGAAAGGGAAGAAAGGGAAGGAGCTGCAGTTTTAAACCGCGATATAATTTGTCCAGTTCAGCATGAAACACGATGCTTTTTAGGCTAAAGCATCGTGTTTCATGCTGAAACTGGACAAAATATACCTTAGTTCCCTTCCCTTTCCCTTTCCCTATGCCAATTCTCCCTATCGCATATAGCCGATATCAAGCGATATCACCTCGCGATACCGATATCTGATCGATTGCTCTTGGGACGTATACTTCCTGTAAGAGTTTGTCGTCGGCAGAAAGTGACCTGGAAATCACCTTTCTTATGAATTAAGCAGCGAAAAATTTGTCTAGGGTTATGGTTAGGTTCAGGGTTAGGTTTAGAATTAGGTTCAGGGGTAGGTTTAGGGTTAAAAGTAATACAAAATTAGTTGGATACCCTGGTCCCCTATTGTACAGGGTTGCCGAATGTTCGTGGACCGGAAGTTCATATCCCAAGAATTAAAGGTAAAAAAATTAGAGCGCCACACATGTTCAGATTCTGAGAGCTATATGCGATAGGGAGAATTCCTTTGAGCTGCAGTGTATACAACAACAGATGTCTGATGCAGAAGGAGTTAGCACTTTATGTGCCAATACAGAGTTGAGATCGCTGTAACATCCAAGTGGACATGACACAACCATGTATGCATTATATTGTTAAGAGCAGCTGCCAGTCACACTCAGTCATGGCAACCTAAAACTCTCTATTGTCATATACCCTTCTTCTTTTAACCCCATCTTGTTCACTCTCTCCCACTATCTCACTGTATCTCTCTCCAACTCTTTCTATTGCTCCTTTCTCCCCTTTCATTTTGCTGTCTTTCTGTCTGTAAGTCACTTTGCATCTCTCCTTTTCTTCATCATTCTTTTTATCTTCTCTCATGCTTTCTCATCTTGCTCTCTCCTTCTACTCCCCCTCTCTATCAATTTCTATCTCACATTTTTTGTGTCTCTTACCACCTCTCCCTCCCTTTCCCCTCCCTTTCCTCTCATCGCTCTGTGGGCCTTTATTACCCTTACCCATTTAAAAATACAGGCACCCCCCCCCCTTTCCTACTCTCTCCCTCTTTTCCAATCCTCTCTTTCTCTATTTTTTCTCTCCTTCATGCATTTCTTCCTTCCTCTGTCTCTCCCTTCCATTCTCTCAGTGTTAGTTCATTGCTCCTTTTGTCATTCATTACTTCCATTTATCCCAATCTTTGTCTCCTCTCATGCTCTCTTTCTCCTTCCCTCCTTCCCTCTCTACCTCCCCATCGCCCTCTCTGTGATCAGCCAATATCTTAACACATCATTTAAAGTGGCAGCTCTCTCCCTTCTCTATTCTCCCGCCATCTGTGTGTGTGTGTGTGTGTGTCTCTCTCTCTCTCTCTCTCCTAGCTCATCTAAGACAACCCCTAACTTTCTCCCTTCCCCACTCTCTTCACCTATATCCCCCCCCCCCCACAGACTCATTCTGTGAGCCATCATTAGCACTCAGTAGTAAAAATGACATCTCTTTCCCTCCCCTACCTCAGAGCTGCCAACTATTGAAAGTCAAAATGAGTATTCTGCACCTCCAAAATTTTTATTTTTAAAAGAGGCCTTATTTTCAATGATTTTAAAATCAAATTCTGAAATTCTGTCTTCACGCAGTGTGAATGCATACCATACTGTGGTTGAGTGTTTAATTTTGATCTAGCTAAAGCAGCGCAGAGGGTGGCTCACTCCACAGTTCACTGATCAAATCCATAGCTGATGCCCCGGGGAAAACATTAATGAAGTTATGTACACTGTATAACGTTAGATATTCAAGTCAGTCACTATTTCTGCAGACAGCAGTCATGAACATTTACAAGTGTTAATACTTACAATTCATCAAAAAGTTGATGAAATATTGATTGAAAAGTATCACGCTTACCGCTAGGGGACCGGATGCCTGAAAACCCCCCTAAAATCCAACAATTATACATTTCTGTTCATAATTTCTGAAGCACACGCCACAGCAACACTCAGTCACACAGCTGCCTGCAATGTACCTACCGATAGCCCCAGCATCCTGCCGCTGAAACTCTGGTGAGATACACACCAAGATTTGCTGCGCTGGGAGATACTCACTCTCACGCAGCTGCTCGCGCGAGAGCGTACTTTTCGATCAGTTTCCGCGTGCCAGTTGGTTTTTTGGCGCAAAAGGCGCTCTGGTATAATAATAATACATGTGCATTAGTTTATTTTGCAAGCGATGTCGCAAGTGCGATCGTACACCTGGTTGTGTTGCAATATATCTTGCGTATTAATATTAGCTAGCTAAGATGCACCTTTTGTCCTTTTTTTTCATTACTTTATTTTGTCGTGAATTCAAACTTTTTTGATCCGTTTTTGTACTTTCGTATTCCCTTCCAATTTTCGTAAAGAATTGTTCGTAAGGGTTGGCAGCTCTGCTAACTTCATCTCTTTCTCCTCTCTCCCTATCCCTCCCCCCTCCCTCTGTGAGCCATCATCACTAACCAGTAATGGCCAGTAAAGTGACATCCCCCTTTCTCCTTGTCACTTCACCCCCACTTTCTCCCTATCCCTTCCCTCACCCCACACTCTCTCCCTACCTCTCACTCTCCACCCCCCCCCCCCCCCACTCCTTCTGTGAGCCATCACCACTCACTCGTAC